>BMAO01012539.1:0-30015 GCA_019973975.1 Trichonephila clavata | reverse complement strand
TTTCCGAAGAATTTACTCACCTTTGGCTTCATTCCGAAACAAGTGAAAGCGCGCGCGACAGCCAATCCTTTCGAAAAACTTCGTGATCACTCACTGACTTCGAACAACGCTATGCGCATATAAAGTTATACTGCTTACTGCGCAGCTTGAAGCGGAAAAATCAGCTGCTGTGTCAGCACAAATTCAAATTTATACTGGAAAATTGTAGATAATTTTCGCGGTTAAACTAGATGAACAACGGCTCGTCTATAACATTTCTTGTGGGAGGGCAAAGATAAAATGTTCGAACTGGGTCTCCTCCAATCGGAGAACAGCAGGGTACCAATAGTGAATCGAGCTTTGGTAGCACTTCGAAATCCATATCTCCTCCATCCTGACTGCTGGAGGCAGCTTCCCGATTGGCCGATTCCAGATTCAACGTAAAGTCCTTAAAAAGGTGCCTTTTTGAGTCAATTCTCAATCAGAAAGAACGGGCTACAAAGTCTCCCAAAGTTCTCCCATGATAGGAGTTCAAGCTTTCCTGCGGGAGGCAGGCAACGCATGAACTACTCAACCATTCAAAGAACAGGCTTGGATGTCATGGAGATGTGACGTCATTTTCTCTTCGTCTCCTTCGAAATCGAAACTTAACGAAACAGAGTGATATCCCACTCACCCAGCCACCAGCGCTGCTGCATTGCACTCAATGTGGACTGCTTTTATTTTTTCAAGAAACTTCAACAAATTGATCTTTTTTCAACTAATTGAGATAAGTGGATAATGCAGCTTTTTCTAAGGTTCCAAGTA
Source organism: Trichonephila clavata (assembly GCA_019973975.1). Taxonomy (NCBI): domain Eukaryota; kingdom Metazoa; phylum Arthropoda; class Arachnida; order Araneae; family Nephilidae; genus Trichonephila; species Trichonephila clavata. Next base: position 29,229 of record BMAO01012539.1, on the reverse strand, counting down.
AATCTGTTACGGAGTTTAAATTTCGTTCGTGCGTCAAACGTTTCTCTTACTTGCAAAAACCAAATCAGTCACAATGTGTTTCGGTTTGCTGTCCTAACAGTGAGTGACACACAAATCATGATACATTTAAATTTGATATTTTTTTCACTTTTAATTATTTAACTTTGTGTTTTATCTGATAAATTTAAAGTAATTTCTAGAGTATACATTCTAAAGAAACAAACCATGTTGTTGTCATGTTATCGAAGTATTAACAATGCCTCAAATCTGTCGATGCTTTCATTCCTTCAAAAAGAAATGTCTTAAAACTTTTTCAAAGAAATTTTTCTGTTAATTATTACTGTAATTTTTTGCTTTAAAAAAAAATCTTAAATATCAAAACAACAATTTTAAAAAGATTATCAAATTATAACTTAGGTGAATAAATATTGTGTTAAAACTATACAAAATTCTTGCTTTTTAGACCTCTAATAATAAAAGGAAAATCTTTCGTAAAGTATAAATTTCTTTGTCTTATTTAAATACCAAAAGGAGAAAAAGAAATATCATATTTATAAAAAAAAATGGGCGATCAAAATTGTTGTTACAGAACATAGAAATTTTTCTTGCAACATTTATTACCTCATAAAACGTAAAAGCTAGAAATTATTATGTAATGTTAGAAACTATTTCTTTTTATAAGAAAATTATATCAACAAAAGAGTATTAGCCTCACATCAAACAGCAAATAAAACAAGTTCCCTGCTTATCGTACTTAAACTAAATGAGAATTTAGGACTATACACAATGTTACACCAAAATGGAAGACAATAAATCTGTTTTACTTAATTATATAGTGAAGCATGGAACATTCTTTAAAAAAAAAGAAATAGGAGTAGAGCATTTAAATCATTGGAAGACGTTGCGTGTGTTACATGTTTTCATTTAATGAGCAATAAAAAGAAAATCTGTATAAACAGAATATAAAATAAATTCCTGAATTGTTCCTTTGTTTCGCTTAAAAACGTGTGTAATATCTCAATTTCCAAGAAAATAAAATATATATACATTATTTCCACTACAGTGTTGCAAATAATTTGTTTTTAATTTGCAGAAATAAAAAAAATTAGAACTCTGTGCTTTATTTTTTTGATCATGTTTGAAGCTAATTCTTGTTACCTTTTTTTTTTCCTGGAAGGAAACATCTTTCGAGTCATTACACAAATTAGAGTTATTAATTCTTTATTATAGCACAAGTTCATCAATCTAGTAACTAAAAAAATACATTCGAATCCATATTAAGAATCGGAAAATAATTAGAGGGTTCCAGGAAATTTACATGTTTGGTTCGTTGATTCGTGCTGCCATCTATTATGAACTTCTAAAAACAAATGAAATATTGATTGAAAAAAAAACAATTTCTTAAAAAAATATACCTAATTAAAAGTGCATAATGGTCAAGCTTGATTTGTGCTGCCATCTATTAAGAGGTTTCAAAAACAAATGAAATATTGATCGAAAAAAAAACAATTTCTTTTCAATATACCCAATTAAGTGCATTATTGTCTTGTTTGATTCGTGCTGCCATCTCTATTAAGGATTTTCCAAAAAACAATTGAAATACCATTGATTGCAAAAAAGACAATTTTTTAGAGAAATATACCTACTTGAGTGAATTATGGTTCTGTATTCGTTTTGAGATATATTCTGAATACAAAATATTCAGTTTATGTGAAAGAATACAAGAAACTATGTAAATTTGAGCAAAGTCTCAGTGTCGAAAATGTTGACATGCTTCGCATATTTATTAAAAATCTCGTGGAAAAGCGAAGTTGCATCTTAATTGAAAACACCTTCCTAAGCTGATCTCTGCCCAGGAAAAGTAACACATTCTTACGAATTTTGTGTAATGAACTCTTAAAATAGTGTAAATAGTTTATATCTGGATGGGAAAACGATAATATTACTTTCTGTGGTATTTATCTTATGTTAAAATTTTAATATATTCATAAGCAACGCCGTTCCGTACATTATAATGGCGTTACAATGGAAACACAGAGAAATGTTTGCGATAGAGTCAAGTTGGTATCATTTTGAGCGACTATGTTGGCAACTTGGTGATTGATTGAATGGTACAGAGGTTGATATGCTGTAGCGCTGCCTGGTGCGGAGCAGAAACAAAAAAGATAGCACAAAAACCTTCTCCACAAACAATTACTTCATTCACCTCACAAAATGATTTATTTTAGATCTCTCCTACTCACGGTCTACACAAAAATTAGAATACTCTTGGATATTTTTTAAATTACCCCTCCCCCCTCCACTTTTTAATAGAATGACAAACGATATGATCAACAGTCACTATAGATGAATGCTCAAAACTCAAAATAAGAGTAATAATCAGTGAACCCAATCAGTGAATAAACAAATAAAAACAAAAACAAATTCTTAGAAATCTATAAAAATTTGTGATTCAACACAGTATCAACGAAATTTGCATAAATAGTTGGTTTGATACAGTTTCCCTTTAAGGAATTTCTTGCTCGACTGCAAGAAGTATTATCCATTTTATCCATTCTTCCTTCCTTTTTGTTCAATTTTCAAACTATAAAAACAATTTTTACTGCAAATAGAGTATCTAATATAAATGTAATTTTGCCATTCATTGAATCAGACAATCTTAAGTGTTTTATATGAAGAAAAAAAACAATCAGTCTAATCTTGGTGGAAAAAAGTGCCACTTTGGCTGCGGTGACTCTAATACTTAAGTATCAGGAAAAGCAGTAACCTTTTTTCTTTTTCAATGGAAGGAAATGTTGGTACTTACATTTTATTGCACCAATGCCTACATTCAAAATACTGCCAAGTTAGCAACCTTGATTTCGTATGTTTTGTACTGGCTAATTTGTGACAAAAATGTGCTTCGTTTCATGTAATATCGCCAACAGGTTGCGTTCATATTTAAGAAGCGAAATATCATAGGAAGATTTTTTAGTTCTTACGTATTATTTCAACAATTGCCCATTCTATTAATAACTCGCCAAGTTGCCAACAGCGATTTCCTATGTGTTGTCTGCTCTGAATTGGCAACCATGTTCTTCGTTTCATATAAGACCACCAATAGGTTGAGATAATAAATAAGTTCCGAATTTTTTGACCCAATGGTCATGCTATGCAGTTGGAAATAAGCAAGCAGTACAGTTGAAATGTACTGATACTCATGTGATGACTTAGTTCTACGCTATACTTATCAGTGACGTAATGTATACTCCCGCATCATGGGGAGGGGAGAAGGGTTCTAGGGGCCCAAAGCCTGACCAAGTTGCAATCTTTTGTAAGATCTGATTTGGGGCCCAAAACCTAACTTTGCAGGAGGGCCCAAATGTTCTCCGTTACACCACTCATACTTATTAATGGGCTAGCAGCCTTCTGTGTTGTGATATCAACATTAGATGAATTGTAGCCCAATTGTATATCATTAATCAATCTTTTTCAGTTTGATTTTTATTTTTAAAGAATGCAACACGCTGTCTTTACAAGGGATGTTTTCAAATCTTTATTAACCCTCCATTCACTCAAATTCATGGCTATGCTTTTATTTCCATACCTTGATCAATCATTTTAGCGAGAGAAGTGTTATTTTGTATCCAACGTTGCTTTTTTGTGGAATTTATTAAATAAAAAAAGAACTTTCCTTTTTTTTCTATTCTTTTCTTTTGTTGTTCCTTTCTGATTTTTCTTTTAAGGCTGTCTTCGGTTAATGTTAAAGAATAGAACCGCAATATTATATTCTGGCTTCACTATCCAATAGAAAATCACTTATTTTTATCATATTACTCATTTTTATCCGAGTTGACACATTCTTTCTTTTATAAAAATGTGTTTTGCAATTTTTCTTCCATACCGTAATGCTAAAAGAGCTATCCTTTTACATGTTGAAAGAAAAAATTAATTATTTATGGGGAATTATTTCGAAATTTTAAAAACGCTCTATTGTAAGAAAATGTATGAGAGCTGCAACGTTGCAAATTTTGATAAAAATAGAGGCATTTTTCTGTCGAAAAATGTGTTCCGCGTTTTGTTCAAACTCTCGTACATATGGAGGGAAAAACAGCCTTTAAAATTGTATTCCGTGTTGATAAATAATTTTTCATCATATTATCTATCGGCTTACTTTTTAACCAGTTGTACTAAATGTGAGAACAAATATTACTTCAAAACGCAACATAGCGATATGAATTCCATCAAGAGTGCAAATTTTTCTTTTATTAGAAAAAAATATTTGAAAATATTCCAGTTCTGCTAAAAATTAAATTTTAGATAAAAATGCTAAAAATTAATGTATAAACATTATGGAAGAATATAACCCCTAAAGATATGCAAGAAAACTTATTTCTAAAAATTTTAATGTAGTTAACAATGTCGTGATAGAGCTTTTTTATTTTCTGTTTTCTTAACGAATGTTTCACTTGAAATATTTTTATTTTTTTTGTTTAATTGTTTTAAGGAAAATGTGATACTTTTTAGTTTTCCTCCACTTAGAGCCTATACGTAATCTTTGCCAATAATAGAAAATTCAGACTGAGAAGAAAATAGATATCAGTAATATTTATTAAACCCAGATTAAATTGTATATTTTTCCAAAACAAAGCTTAAGTATGTACAGTTCAAGTCAATTGACAAAAATCGGTCGAAGGTTCAAATCCAATTTTTAGCCTAAATTATTTGTATATACTTTCCTACAAACTCACAAAATTTGAAAGCTTTAAGTTTAAAAAAGCAGAGTAGAGTTGTAATAACTTTTACGTTTGTTTTTATTCCCATCCCAATGGCAATTCAAAACTGACTTATCTCAGAAAGATAAAATAATTAGTTTGTCTTCATTTAAAATGCTAGGGCTTTTTTTTCCTATTGTGCCTAATACTTGGAAGTTTTTTTCACTTGTTGGTAATAGTACATGGAATAAAAGTTGGTATGTATTTTTCAATCAAAAAGCAATACTTATTTTTTTAAATAATTTAATTTAGAATTTACACAATTTCAATCATGAATCATAAAAAGAAGCATTGTGCAAATACCAATCATGTTATCGCAAAATCCATACCAACTTTTGTTATACATAGTTTGGCGTACTTGTAAATCAAATTTCTTATGTGTAAGTTAATTTTTAGGAGGAGTAGCCTTTTAAAATCACACTTTATAAGTTTCAAGTTTTCCACCCTTCCTTTTTTTTTTTTTTTTGTATAATTTGCAATTAACGTAAAATTAACCCATTAAAAATTCTTTGTCTTTCAACCTGTATTGTTTCATTTTTCAATTCATTCGTGCAAAGAACGGGTATGCCAGCTAATACTTCATAAATTTGTAGTATATATAGAGAGAGTACAATTATAAATAATATGTTAAATTGCTACATGCCTAGCAAAAAGAAAAACATTAAGAATGAAAATAGCAAAAAAACACTGAACAGTCACAGTAACAAACAAGAAACTTAGTCTTAGGACTAAGAATGTTGGGTTAAAAGAATACAATACAGAGAGAAAGGGAAAAAATACAGAGTTAGAGTTAAATTATATATAATGAATACAGCTTTCTCACGTGTATCAGCTATTTGACATATCTTCTCTGGCTACTCTTTTTTGTACAAATCCCTTCTTTTATTTCTATTTTCCTCAATTAACCTCAAGAACATTGGCAAGGTGAAGCGATTAGAGTAATTAATTTAGAACGAAGTTCCGAGATAAAAGACATCAGGTCAAGTACATCTTCGAATCATTTCTCATCTCGTGTTACATCATTCCTTTTCTCTATGGAACGGAACTTTCCTTGATTACCGATATTGAATCCAAGGCTCTTTGACAAATAAGTAAACTTTGAAGAGAACTCCGTCTCTCAGAACCAGCTGAGGAAAAAAGACTTGAAATGATGGTAGGCGTTTCATGTTGAAGTATTAGAAACTGCATGCTTAAATTTGTGTTTAATTTTACAGCAGGCGAAGAGGCGGTAAGGAAAATTTGAAGTTGAAAGTTGAAGAAAAAAAATAATATTTAGGACGTTGTGAGAATAGTTTTGTCAAGTGGTGTATCCCGGAATATGTCAGTACATTAAAAAAATAATAAAATTTCAAAAAGCTTTATGTTTTAGAAGAAGAAACAAACATTTGTCTAAAGAATTGTTTATCCGTACAAAATAAAAATAAAAACCACAGCGTCTATTTTTTAGAAAAATAAGAATGTATATCGAATTTAAAATAGTTTAAGTAAGAATAAATGGTATTTATATACTTAAAATTCTTTTGAAAATTAGAAGATATTTTCTTATATGAATCTTATGATAGCTATATTCTATTTCTTCAAGTCCTATTTGAAATAATTTGAATAATTAACTGTAAGTTTACGAAATTTTAGAAACAGTTCACAATGAATGCAAAGCTATAATATTTATTCATTACATAAATTTTATTTCTTATTATACTTATTTGTAATTTACTATTTTTTATTACTTATTGGTACATTAAAATATATATCGGTGTAAAAAGTTTCTATATTTAACGTTTTAGAAAATCAATTAAACCTTTAAAATTTATGTTAGTTAGTAAGCAATTAAATGAATGCAATGGAATTATGAATACCATAAAATAACCTTCTAATATCATTTCTGGATTGTGTTCAGTGGATCGGAATTTTAAGTAAGAATTTGAATTCACGTGATATTTTATCTTATGTGGGTGCATGGAAGGCTCTTAAAAGAGATTCAAATATTTTACCACAAGGCTTTAGCGGCCACTTGAGTTGGGATGAAATACAAACAAAAGAAATAGACAAGAAAAAGGCATAAATTATCTACTTTCAGTATCTGTTGACAAATATTATTCTGCAGCAGATTTACAGTAACTTCTCAAAGCAACATCTGAACACTGACGTTTTATGAGGATCCAGCTGACTCTGTTGAGAATTACGCTTTCGAATATCCGCTATGATTGTAAGTGGACGCAAAATGCCTGATATTTTTGAAACTGAATGCAATTTATTTCAGCGTTGGTGGATGTAACTTTAGGGAATATTGTAAACATATTTCTGTAACGAAATACTTTACAACAATGATGTAAGTAGACAATCTATTCTTCCTTTAGTTGTTTATTTTTTGAGCTTTTCTCTGTATGTCACTTAAGCCCAGAGGCATATTTAACGATGGAGCAGCATCTCCCATTCGAATATGTACCCAGAGTCTAGTATCGAAGAGCTCCTCTAAAACACTTTTTTCTGTTAAAAATACGATTAATACACACAAATATGGTGTATAAAAAAGTAAGTAAAGTATTTAAAAATAAGGCTATGCCTAATGTATTTTTATATTTCCTGCCTCCATCTTTCTTTTTAAAGGTGCAACATCTTTTTCTGCGACAGCATTCCTCAAACTGTAGAGCACGCCCCCCTGGGGGATGTGATAACCCTACGTGGGGGGGGGGCAAGCATATCGAAAAATAGAAAGAAAAAAAAAAGATTTAAAATAATTATCAATTTGCGAAAGGAAGCAAAACAAAATACATTCTGATATTAAAAAGAATAATATGCACATTAACTCTGATATAGTATTCTTATAAATCTATCAGTACAGTACAAAGTATTTTATAATTAATTTATCAATACTCAATTAAAAACAAGTTCATTAATTACTACTGGTTCCCATGGGCTTGTCATATACAAAAGTATGCACCAAATTTAACACTTATTTTGATCATTTGTTCGGTTTTTAATTAAAAGTCGTATCGTACCTTTATCATCAAAGTCCGTTATAACTGCTTTCAATACATTGTAAATGTAAAAAGGAAGCGCAATGAAAATTATGGCTGAAAATTGGGTCGCAAATATTGAAAGTTTGAGAAGCACTGTATAACGACATTAATTTTACCCTTACATTTCTATTAGTTGTTGTGTACCCTACCATCTATCAAGGACCTGAATGTTTTTTTAAAAAAAGTAACGAGCCTTACAGTAGTCGCATACGATGTGTAACATCTGACATGTTATCGTGGTAAATTCGCAATAGCAACTTAAATCCTGAAAAAAAATTAATTGAGAATGATTGGAAATAATTTTCTATGGAATAATTATATTTTTAATGTGAAAATTTTATTTAATTAACACAAGGAGTAATGCAATTTTTTATCAAAAATAATTATTCTTGTTCAATTTGGGGAAGAGCGGTAATGATAATTTATGATAAATAAAATATGACACAGCGTCAATAACAGTATCATTGTTAGTTGTCGAAACATTTCGAATTGTGTTCATTTCGAGCTTGAGTTCATCATTCAAAAACGCTATGAGTGGCTCGGCTTCTAGCAAACTGAAATTAACTTTAAAATCACCACTCAAAATCATGGGAAGCGAGTGATAGTTTTTTTTTTAAAAAAAAGAGCAGAACCAACTTCGGTATATGGTAAAAGTAAAAAACGCAGGAAATCTTTAATTTTTTGAACCGTTTGATTCGGAGAAATGTATACGACCACCGAAATCACTGCTTGTCCATTTTCAAATAAGCATTTTGCCGCACATATGTCCCCAATATCTTGAATAACAATACCCAGTCCCCTTGTTGACGATAAGTAATATCCATATGAGGAGCCACAACATGTGAGGTGTTCTGTTTGCGATAGATCGCAATACCAGCTGCTCTGTGGCCCGGTCGTTTAAATTGTACGCAGCAATCGAAGTCAGGTATCGAAACACGTTCGTCATTGTCTAACCACGGCTCTGCCTACATTCTCTAATCCTAAAGTGAGAAAACAAAAACAAAGATCCCACGGCCTAGACCGCAGGGGGTGGGGGATGAGGGTGGAGCCCCTCCCGAATGAAGGAGAAAAAACAGTTCATCACTGAATAGCGCGCGCTTCCCTAACTTCCTGTTACGCTTTCCGTCCTTTTCACGAAATCACTCCCCCAAATCTCCAGCAATCGAGAGGAGAGATGTTACACATCAAAAAGAGGAATGCACTTCTTTGCTTTTAAATATGTATTTGTTTTTCACATTGAGATACTAGAGTGGACTCTTCATAAATATTTTCAAGGTTAATCGTTTTAAAATTACATCTCTATGTCACAGAGAGAGAGTCTCATGTCCTTCCCTTCATATTGCTTCTCCCTCTTCCTTTCAAAATTTATTCGCAAGATTTAAAAAGTTAAATTTAGTAAAGTAATTAACTGAAGAACTCCAAATATTTAAAATGAAAAAAAGAAAAAGAAAGAAACACAACGAAAAGCAAGTTATGATTTCTCAATATAACAGTATTTTCTCTAAATATCATTGTTGAATTTAAGGTTCTTCAACACATTATTGAAAGAAGTTAGCTCATAGAATGAAAAAAACGTTCAGGGAAGTGAGGAATTCTCTTTGACGTTAATTAGCTCTTACGCTAATTTTCCAATCAATCATCCATATTAAAAATTAAGCTGAATATTAAAATCAGGTATCTGGTAACAGTAAACAAAAAAAAGCACACACACAGTGACACAAATAGATTGCTATTTTTTTCTTTTGAGGTTCGACCGTATTTTCGATCATCGTTTCGGTTCTTGTTTAACATGTAAATTAGAATAATTAATCATTCCATGGTTAAGAATTATTTCAATTTTCTTTCAATCTATTAAAAGGATCAACAAATATTTCGTTTTTAAAGTGAAACTTTTTACACGCAAATATGTCGTAATGATCTAATATTTTTAATTTCTTTGAAATACTTCTCACTGTAAACTGCACGACAGTTACTGGAGACAAATTTCAAACATTTTCAAACAACTATTGATTCATTCTTTTTAATACACTGCTGGCCACTGTAAATGCAACACCCTGAATGAAGCACGTAAATAACATGAAATTTACAACATGCATTAGCGGAGGTGAGATATGCACAAATGATTAGAATTCACCGCAAACACACATCACGCACGCCTGTGGCGCCACCTCAAAGCGCTATTTAAGGCTTGGAGATTTTGACGATTTCAAGTTCGGCAATTGTATTTTTCTAGTGGTTTTTTCAAAAAACGATCAGTTATGTCTCGTAGAAAACAGCGATCAGCTTTTGATCAAAGATCCGAGTTCGAAAGAGGAAGGATAGTGGCCTACCGAGATTGTGGACTATCTTTCAGAGAAATCGGTAGTTGTGTTGGACGAAACCAAACAACTGTAATGCGGATATGTGACCGTTGGATGCAGGAGGGTACGCATCCACCTCAGTGCACCACTTCACGTGAGGACAGGCAAATTGTGCGCATGGCAGTGACGGATTGCTCAGCCACATCACGAAACATAGCATAGCACATTGAGTCTCTAACACATCATTTAGTGTCTGCGCGTACCATTCGACGCCGTTTACAGCACAGTGGTCTGTCCGCAAGACGTCCATTGCTTGATTTACCCTTGACGCAGAACCACAGACGTCTTTCGCCACCAATGATGCAATGAAAGAAGGATGTGTGCGGCAGAATGAAATGAAGTTGTCTTTACTGACGAGTCACGCATCTGTCTGCAACACCACGATGGTCGGATTCGAGTCTGGAGACACCGTGGAGAGAGGATGCTGAACAGCTGCGTTATGCACCGCCACACTGGTCCTGCACCAGGTATTATGGTATGAGGCGGTATTGGATATCACTCTCACACTCCTCTAGTACGCATTCCCAGTACTTTAAACAGCCAGCGCTACATCTCCGAGGTGTTGGAGCTAGTTGTCCTTCCTTACCTTCAGGGCTTAGCCACAGCCATATTTCAACAGGATAATGCATGACCACACGTGGTACGCATTATCCAACTGTTCTTCGTCAATCACCAGATGGAATTGCTTCCTGGCCGGCTCGCTCTCCGGATCTTTCACCGATAGAAAGCATGTGGTTCATGGTTGCTCAACGATTGACCCAGATAACACCCCCAGCTGCCACAACAGATCAACTTTGGCAACGTGTGGAAGTTGCTTGGTCTGCTGTACCCCAAGAACACATCCAAAGTCTCTTTGAATCAATGCCGAGGCGTGTGGCAGCGGTGATCTCCCACAATGGCGGCTACTCTGGCTACTGATTCTGGCAGGAACCACACTTCACAAAAGTCTATAAATTTAATCATTTGATACTTGGTGAACGTGTTATCTACAAAATAAATTTTGTTGTGCTATCTCTTGTCTTTCTTGGTGTTGTATTTACGGTGGCCAGCAGTGTAATACCGCATTTCGAAGCAACACGAAGGTTATCGGCTGCGAGCCTCGTATATTTTTTTAACCACGTTCAAGTGACGGGGACGTTGCCAAAGCTGGTACCCCTTTCTCCAAACTTCCACATCAAGCGAATGAGAGGATTTTTAGTCTCGACAGATTCGACATGCATCAGACAAACAACGAGGCCTGAGCTTGATGCAACACTCCCCTATCTTCCAAATCCTGTTATATGAGGACTTAGAGATTTTCCCATGACGACCTAAAAGGTCTAGTTCTATTCAACTATATTTCTTTGGACTCAGACCAGCGATAAAACTAGATACTTAAAGTAAAGTAAATCAGGATGACTTTTTTTTCAAATTGGGTTTTCAAGAATTGTTGCGCATAAAAAAAATCATTCTATGCATTGATTTGTATGATTACTGTTGATGCTAACTCATGAAATTTCCAAAAAACAACAGTTTAATTGTTTATGAAAGAATCAACTAGATTACAACCAAAGAAAAATTGATTTTTTATAGACGAAACCAATGATGTAATCAGAATATATATTAATTAAAAAAAATTATGCCTTTTTATTTTACTTCAGATTTCGAATGACGCATATACTAGTTGGTGAAATTCAGTGCTTTTTACAACAAAGAAAAGCTAAATTTTTTTACAATTTATCAAGCAGCACTTTTCAACTTATTTGTTAGAAGTTCACACTTAAAAATTTTTTAAAAAAATTTACACTTTTTAACGCCGACGAGACAATTACCTCACCTTCTAATATTCAAGTACTCGTAACTAAAATACATCTTCTAATAGGTCATTAAACTTAATTAATGACACTTAATTGAATCTTTCTTTCTTTATTATTTCCCTTTCACGCATTTTCAATTGCTTAAAATATTTTTTTATCAAAGCGCTCATTAAAATCGACATTTGTAGGCTTAACAATGCAACTCTAAATGCAATTTTAAAAAATTAACTGTGTATCAATTTTTTCATTATGTTCGTACAATGTTGCGGTCAGTACTTGAGGAACTTCTGCTTTTTCTTAGCGTCGCTCGAGCAAGTCTTCGATAAAAATCAAGATGAGGAAAACCCTTTCATTCTTACCACTCGTCTTTTGTTTAAAAATATTTTCGTTGGTTGGATTTAACAGGGTATGATGTAAAAGCAATATCTTAATACGAACGACCTTTACAGAATTAAGGTAAATCTATTTATAGACGCCGATAAATCTGTGACCGAATTGTGCCTTGAACTTGATTCAACTAAGTTTATTAAAAAAATCTCTTTTCAGGTACGAGTTTTTTAAAACAAATTTGTGAAACTAAAGGGAAATGATTTTACTTAGACATGGAATGATGAGATCAAATTTAACAATAAAAAGTATTTTAAAAAAGAAATATTCAATGAAAAGATTTTGTTTACAATAATATATTTGTTAATTTCTTTCAGCAGAGAAAGGCTGCAAAAAATTTTTTTGTGAATTATTCACTAAAACTTGACTATTTTAAACTAAAAACAAGAAATATATATAAAAAGAAGAAAATTAGATCGCAAGTATAGAAAGTTTGAGAAGCATTGCCGTACAGTAATAATTACATTTCCACGTACGTTGCGATTCAAATCTTATTGGAAGATGTAAAACTATATAGTTACATTTTTCCCTGGGTGAAAAATATAATGCTAAATCAATATTATTTCAAATTTAAGATATAAAACACGCAGACGATTCTGAATTCACGAGACCTTCACAAGAAATTTAATTAAACTAAGAAGAAACGTATTTATTAGAAAGTGAAAAACCAATGAAACTTTTCATATGTTTGAAAAAATCCTGAATTTCTGCAAAACTGAAAACAAAAACAAGATACTTAAATAACTATCGTGAAATAGTAGTTCTTAAAAATCAAAGAGAAAAAGATATTTATCATAGAATTTTAATTGAATATAATCGAAAATGAAATTTCATCGAATAATTTGATGTAAATTTTCAACAACTATTACTTTCATTTCATCACAAAACTCGAAAATCGAGTTTATTGAAAAGAATATTCGCGTAAACAAATAAATGTTAAATGTCCGATGGCATACGCTAAATGGGTGGTGAAAAAATCTGTCTGAAAATTTCTCAACAGTTAATTTTTAAATTCATTGATCCGTAAATTTCTGAAAAATTAAAACGATATTTAAAAGCGTTAACTTCTTTTGAATCGAATTCGAAGACATGAAAATAAAACCTTATTTTTTCACTATTCTTTCATTGTTACCTAAACATTTGATGTTAGAATGAAGTTTTTAAGCTTGCATGTGTGTGTGTTGGATATTTTTTGATTAAAACTCTTTCACATTGGTTCATTTTCTGTTTTTGGAGTTTCGGAATTATTTTTCGAAAAATATATATTTTTATTTTCAATATCCTGATTGTTCTAGGATAACTAATCTGACGGTACTTCGATTTACCCACGTTAGTTATGTATGTATATATATATATATATGTAATAATCCCATTAATTATTCTTAATAACTTTTAATTACCTTTGGTCCATCCCTTTAGGACCAACGTTTTAGTAATAAGTTAACCAGCCGCCTAACGAGAGGATTTTAAACTACTTCCATCCACCCACACAGATCACGTGATTTTAAGCTGCCTATAAATACCGAGACTCCTGGAGACCAACTTGCTCTTTCGCTTCTGCTTTGTGTTTCAACATGTAGTCGGCTGCATTGTGTTTGTGTGTGCTTCTATTGTGACGTCCCTGTAATGTCTTATGTGTTCAAAATGGATAATAAACAAGTTTATTCAATCACCGTACTGCCTTATCAATCTCATATAAAGAATCCATTCCAACAACATCGTCGCATTACACAGAAATCATGTCAACGGCCATCGTATTACATATATATATATATATATTTGTCGCACTCTAATAAATTCTAGTTTGAAAAAAAACTAAAAAACACGCTTTTATACTGAATCGAACTAAAAAGTTAAAAAATAATTCTTAATAAAGAATAAAATGATTTACGAGAAAATGAATGTCATTGGGGTAAAAGCGTGGGGTGCTTTGTACTACATTTTTACACTAATTCAGATTTTCGGAATAGAAGTTAGAAATTATAACAATTGATACATTTATAGAACACCCCACGGTTTTACCCCAATGATATTCATTTTCTCGTAAATCATTTTATTCTTTATTAAGATTTTTTTTTTTTACTTTTTAGTTCGATTCAGTATAAAAGCGTGTTCTTTAGTTTTTTTTAAATTATAATTTATTTTTCATTTTTTTAGTTCGATCTACAATAAAAGCGTGGTTTTTAGTTTTTTAAACTGCCATTTTTTCATTGTTGAATTTATCCTTGAGTATGATATTTGGAGCCAGAATTACGTGGCTGCTGGAATAAGTCTTGCTCTTCAATGGATTTTAATTAAAGGGTCTGAAGTGTTTTTTTCTCTCAGTTTACGGGGCCTCGGGTGAGTCCCGTATCGTTATATTAGATTCGTCTCAAAAGAACAGGTCAAACATATAAAATGTGTGGTAAGAAGAAAAGAAGTTCGAATTAAAAAAAATAATGTACCACATGTTTTTCTAACGGACTAAAAAGTATAAAATTCCTCCTTTTCGTTTTTTCCCCTTCCTTTTTTCACATTTTCATGCATTGTCATCCACTTCTAAGATAGGGTCCAAATTTCAAGTCTCTAGCTCATCGGAAAGTCACACAGTTTAAAATCAATTACAAAATTCCACCCGGACAGACATTAAAGAAAGCGAGTTAATAAAAGCATGGTAATATTAAGTGTCAATCGTGTTAATCCCCTTTTAAACGTATTGTTTTAATGTTAATTTGTATCATCACTTCTAAACGTATTGCTTTATAAAAATTTAAAAAAATATTTAGTAGTTGGAACGTAAATTATTTTTTTCATATACACAAGGCTTTTTTTTTATTTTCATTTTCAGAAAAATGTTTATATTATGGTAAAAAATTGCTAATACACACCCACCCTTCACTTTCTCAGATACAGAATAATTTTTTGTTTGTTTTATTTCTATTAAATGCAAGTGTTTTTTATTCCTGCATATAATTAGCTTTAAATTCAAAACACTCGCTTCAGGATTAGACCTTATTCTTTTAGTCGCTAAATCTGAAATTAGTCGCCAAATCTGGAAATGATGTATGAAATTAGTCGCCATATCTGAAAATGGTATACGGAACTAGTCACCAAATTTAAAAATGATATATGCAATAAGTTGCCAAATCTGGAAGGGGTATATGGAATTGTCGCCAAATCTAATTATCCTTATTCCTGACGATCTTGAAAAGGACAATGGAACAAAATTATGAAATTATTGTATTGTCATCGGTCCTTGACAAGTCTGCGAAATTTCGAATGAATTAAATATTTTTAAGTGGGTAAAAATCGAGTTCTAAGATTCCGTTACATGCAAGTGAAACTGTTAAAAGCGTGTTAAAAAAAAAGGCGAGAAGGCTTTTGACAGAATACCCAGGCGAACCGAACTCACCCGGAAGGGTTTCAGAGCTGTCAAACTTTTGGGCTGTGGTGAAGTAACGAGGACGACACCTAAGTTTTTGCCCTCTAATCACCGAAATTCCACCACTCGCCAACATGAGAAGTTGGTTTAAGCCACGATAGTCTTAACGTGCATCAGCTTCCTCTACACGGAGGGTCCTCAGTGGCATCAGAACTCGAACCGTGACCTTGACCACCGTGACCACTTTACGTGACCTGTTTATTCAGTCACAACTAAAGTCGATAGCTAGAACTTCATAGCTATTAATTTTAAATTCAAAAATAAAGCTTGGTAAATAATATTTGTAATCATTCTCATTTTTCATATTTTTATATTACTTACAAACATATTAGATGCTAAGAACTATATGCTAAGTAATATTTTTTTATATTTATGTAAAATTAATACTGAATCGATTGTTTCGTTATATTATTGTCGTCGTACTACAAGCCAATCCCCGGGTCTGCAGTGACGGACCTCAGAATTTTAAATTACATCAATTAGTGGAAACGAATATAAATTGATCGATAGTAAACAATGTCGCACTTAGGAGCAATACAAGGATTAATATCGCTGATCATGGATGAAGATACCTGAAAAGGAATTCTACTATCTTTTCTTCCTCATCACGCCAACGGAAGGATTTAGACCATCGACACTTCTTTTAACGTACATCAACCTAAGACGATATAGATCAGATGCGACCATATAAAACAGCAATAAAAAAAAAAAAATATTACCCCCAAACGAAGATGAATAAATTTGACAAGTTTATTTGGAGATTTTAAGCCTCATTCACGAAGGATCCAGAATCAAAGATGGCATCCAAAATCTTTGTAGGTTTACCTCACAAAATCTTATAAAATTTACCTGTATCTTTTGTAGTACAAATTAACATTGAAGATCGCGCGAGATACATCTATGTCACAAGCTATCTAATCTGCATGGAATAAATATTGCTACATTGTCGGTAAAAGCAGACAACTAAATCTACTCTTATTGCTTTAAATATTATCATTTTCGTATAAATAAGGTACTTTTGCCTGAATCTAATTCCCCCCCCCCCATTCTATTTTAATGAATTCACGGTTTAAAAGAAATGTCGAATACCATTAAATACTACTATTGTTGCGAAAGTTGAAAACATACATCTTGAAACTGTACAGCTATAAAAGCCTTTTTTTTTTGTAGTGTCTGAATTGTATACGTTACAGCAATAATTAATTTCGTTGGATAAAAGCGATGTGATTCTTATATGGCTTTCCAAACCCCTGTCATTTTATGTGCATCATGAAGTAATTCCATGACAAAAAAAAGAAAAAAGAACATTTAGTTTTATGAAATCATTAATTTACTTCTCTTGTTTCAGATAATTTTATCTGAGAATCGATGTATTTCTTCTAATAACTTTTACGTGTACTGTGTAAGGTTGCACAAATTTATTTTTATGATGGTACTTTCAGGGAGAAATTCTTTTCGATTTCTTAAAAATATATATCAATTATGTGTAAGCGAAAAAATCAGTTAGTAAAGAAAAAAGCAGAGAAAAATGAACTCCCATAAAAGAAAATTAAAAAAAAAAAAACCATTGTAGTTGTTCTTAGGTAGAAAACAAACTATTGATTCATTTTGTTTAGAAGAAATGCTATTACAATGAGTGTGAATATAGAATTATAATCATATATCAAAACAAGTTAATGAAAACTTGTTGGAAAAAAATCTGAATATTGTATTTTACTATGAATCGAAAATGTAAGTAAAGCTCATGTAATATTCAAATCATTTCATTTTGTGAAGCTTTATTAAATTGTTTATTATGCATTTTCAATATTTCTACAAGATTTTTTACATAAAATATTGAAAAAATATACAGTTTGAAAACGAAAGTTGTACTCAAAAGCAATTCACCATTTAATACAGTATTTCAAATTACTTACATTCTCTTTTTTAATTGATAAAAAAAAATTTAAAGTTTTACTTAGAAAAAGAGTTAATTTATCATTGTGACATAAATTTTATTAAGTTAATTAATGTATGCGATATTAGAACCCCACAATAACTTACTCGAAACAGAGTTTATTGATCAAAATTTAGAAAATATTTATGAAAAGTACTCTGTTAAACGGAAATATTTTCGCTTTCTTTAAATATTTATGTAGAAACTATAGAATGAAATATTTTTTATATTATTGTCTTATTTCACCGCAAAATTTTTTAATTGTACCTATTTTGCCATAATGTTCCCTAGAAACATAACTCATAAGCCATAATTTTAAAAAAAAATTAAAGGGAAAAACTCGATTAAACACAGATCGATATTGCTAAAAAATATTTATAAAAAAAATAATAAATAAATTTTTTACAGTGCATTTTGTAATTAAAATCGTTCTAGTATTTTGCTACACATATTTTTAATATTCATTCTTTTATTTCTAATTTCATGATAAATATTCTAATTATTTTCTTCGATTATGTATAAAATTTAACTGACTGTAAAATAATGCAACGAATACAACATTTAGACCCAAACTTTGAATAAAGCGTAAGTCATTTATTAAATTGTTTTTGATAAAAAAAATGGAGAAATAAAAGAGATATTGCGTTTTTCAAAAGTAAAATGGATATACTTGTGTTCTTTTTTGAAAGACGAATTGATTATGAAAATAAAAAAGAGAATGAATTTCTTGAGACAATAAATAGATTGTGGAAATGAAATGAACAATTTACATCAAGCAGAAATAAATCGTTATGAATAAAATAGATTAAAAAAAAAGAATCAAATGTCAACTGCATGATTTTTGTAAGCTGTATTTTCTTTTATATGTGTATATGAAACGAAAAAAATTCAAAACAAAAGCTCTAAAAATATGTTATAAAAACAAAAAAAAAAAAAAAAAAAAGCTTAAAATATAATTTTGTTTAGTCATAAAATTGCTTAAAAATTTATGATGAATCTTATGAATTTTTAAGCAATTGAGAATAATAGCAGAAAAAGTTTATTCCATGGACATCTTTTATTCTTATAGTCATTCAAATGATCAAAAATGTTTCCAGACGAATGATAGAATACGAAAACATACAAAAATTAAATACACATTAAGTTCAACCAAAGTGGAATATGTGTATTTATTACAGTTCTTTTTTCCTTCTAAAAAAAGCATATTTAGAATGATACAGAAGATGGCAACTTATACAATAACACTTTAACAGACGGAATTATATATCAGCAAATAAACTAAATAATCGAAGTAATTAGAGATACTGTGAACTAAATTTTGAATTAAAGCAGAAGATGATAATATGGAAAAAGGAATTTTCAACTACAATAGAATACATTTAACACGAAAATGCTTAAGACGAAATATCGGTTAGCACGAAGTAATACAACGGTCCCGAAATATACTATGTATTTTCATGCTTTTTTTCTCTTAACACGAAAAAAAATCACTAAACACGAAAATATTTACTTCTGGGAATGAATAAAACACAGAAAACATCAGACATTTAATGGAATATTTGAGAAATTTTCTGTATTATTCGACTGCCCTACAGTACAACGGAAGAATTCGTTGAAGTAGACGATGATGATGTGTGTACAACCACAATTTGGGCAGACAAAGACATTTTAGAGTATATTCAAAGCTAAGAAAATATCATTGATGCCTGTTCCAGCGATGAAAATGAAATGAATAAAGCAGCTCCTTTTCCCACGTCATCCGAAACGAGGAACATCATGAAAAAACTGCGCAGTTATTTAGACGCACATTCTCTACAATGGTGAAATTAATAAGAAAAATGGACGACATCGAACAATTTGATGCTAAAAAAGGCAATGGAAAGAAAAATATCAGATTATTTCACAAAAACTCAATTAATGTTTTGTTTTTCAAAAAGCTTGAAAGTTTTGTATTAAATTTCATTAAGTTCTGGTGAATGTTTTTGTTTAAATGGTTTTTATTAAATACATGCATATATACACATTTAGGTAAATAAAATGTATAATAAACTTAATTTTGTGGAATATATGCTTTTTCCCAATATCCTTTAACACGAAAAAATATTTCAGTCTCCTCAATTTCATGTTAAACGATTTTCACTGTATATCTATAACTACCGTACAATTTAAATAGTTAATTAAAAATTTCTTCAAAATAAAAAAAAAAAGATTTAAATGGAACTAATATTTTGCAAATGTAACAGCAATGTGTTATTTTTATATATACGAAAATCAAAAATTGAAAATACTAACAATATTTATAAAGTTTAATTCATATAGAAGATACATATATTTTTCACATCATAATAAGTATTCAATTATCACGATGTTTTTTTCAAAACGTGGGATAAAATAACACAATATGAAAAATGCTTCGATAAATAATCATAATTTATAGTTTTTTTTTTCTTTTCCCAACAAATAAAATTTAAATGTTGATAAAATATTTACATCAACATGCGAAAATTTGATTTTAGAATAAGAATATAAAACACAATCTCATTAGAATTGCTCAGTTAAAACTAGATGTTATAAGAAGGCATTTTCTGAAATATATATTAAATAAACAAATTTAAATCACACGCGAGTCCTATATTAGCAATCCTTTGAGAAATGTTTAGAACCATAAACACAAAACTCGTTTCTACTTTATAATTTTAAACGAAGAGAATTACTTAATATAACGAAAAAAAGTTTGATTCATGAAAAATAATAATACATAATATCAAATACCTTTTAAAGATTTGACTTTATTAATAAATGTATTTTCATCGATAGAAAAATTATGCATGTGTTGAGAGGTAATAGCTTATGAAATCGATGGAAAAAAATACTTCTGCTTCTGAAAATATTTTTAACAATTTATTGTATAGATTGTATTATATCTTGATATATACAATCTATTATCGATATTGCTCCACCTCTATATGGAATCTATTATCGATATCGCTTATATTCTTCTAGTTGTTTGAGCTCAAAGTAAATATTAACATATTTATTTCAATTTAAAAAAAAAACATTTTCTAAAAAAAATTATGAATTTAAAAAAGTATTTTGGAAAATTTGAAATACAAATGAATTTTAAGTTTTTCATTTTTTAAAAGCAATAAATGATTAAAAATTAAATTCGAAAAACACAGGAAAAAATACATTTTGTAAAAAAAACCTTTTTTGGCAGATTATTAAGAATATCTTCTTTTCCTCAGACGATAATTTTGTATAAAACAGAAATGAAACAGAAATCTAAGTATTTTTTTAACAATTCTTAGTATCTTTTTTAAAAAAGCTTACTTACCGCAAAATTAAAATGATACATGATGACGAAAGGCTTATTTAAAAATTCCATATTTTCACTGAAGAAGTTCTGTATTTAATTCCATTTTGTTTTTGTTTTTTCACATTCTCCATCAAATAAAAAACAAAATTTTAAAGATCATGAAAATTCACTTGGCAAAATTTCAACAAATACTCTTTACGAACGCCGGTATTTTGAAACTACCAAACGAACACAAACTCATTAAACATATTTGTAAACAAACGAAAGGAACTATTTTCCCGTCTTCCCGCCAGGAGGGAAGGATTTCGTTTGCGCTCACCTGACTTTCTTTTTACACTAATTGAAGTTCTTCACAAGCACGATGTCGCTTTCTCTCTAGTTCTGGTTTGTAAATCGAGGTTGGCAGGGACACCTGTTCTTCGCCAATCAAATGAATAAAACGACCGCCAAATTGTTCTTATAGATTCCTTGAGCTTTTCATTTTTATTAAGGTGAGAACGATGTGTCCTAAAAATTTCTCTTTGGAACCAGTTCTTGCTAATTCATTTTATATGAAAACTTTGAAACAATATGTGAAGCTTCAATAACACATTGAATGAAATATTACAAACGCGATTATGAAATATTTTGCTCATTATAAATGTAATTTACAAAAAATAAACTTTTAAGCATATATGAATCGTAAACTAATTATCATCAGAATTTAATCCCAATTAATTGTATAATGTTTTAAAAATTTTTTAAAAAGAAACGGTTTCTAGTATTTATAGCAATTTTACTTTTAAGTTTTATAAAAATAAATATTTTTGAATAAAACTTTTGTTTGAATTTTCATTTAAAAAGCAATACTTATGCATCAGTGAATGATTTTTAAAGGAAATTTTTAAAAAATTCATAATTACGAAGAAAATTAATAATTATAAAAAGATTACTTTATAAATGTAATTTATTTATGCTGAGACCACAATATATATATATATATATATATATAATATATATTATATATATATATATATATATACTAGCTGTTACCCGCCCGCTTCGCTGGGTATTTCATGATGTTTTATAAATTTTTACTGCTTATGTATAAATTATTGATATCTAAGTCCTAGTTTTAAGAATTCGATTGTATTGAAAAATATATTTAGACCTGTAACTGTCACCTCTTGATAAATAAAAAGGGCAGAACTCATCTAATTTGTATTTTCTAAAAATCTCTAAAATTGAAGTATAGAATGATGTTTGCTCTTTCGTAACCCAAAAACCAAGTGGATTCCCACAAAACCAATTTTCGCGGTGGATCTCTACTCCGTAAATTGAACATGCAAGCCAAATTTCAAGTCTAAATCAAACAGAAAAAAAACAAAAGTTTTACTATCAATATACCCGTAATTCCGTGTTGAGAGCCGTTTTCCAAAATAACCTCTCTTAGCGGATTTCAATTCAACAAAAGAAAATGCAAACCAAATTTCATTATTATAGTCCTTGTAGCTCGAAAAAAGGATTTTTTTTGTGTCAATACGTCCCAGTAACCCCTGCACCCCTCCGCAGAACTTGATTTACTTAAAATACATTCTTAGTGCATCCCTATTCAACAAAAGAAACATGCTTAAAAAATTTCAAGTATATGGGTCTAACAATTAAAAACAGGAATATTTTTCTGTAACTCCTCTTGACCTCTCGCAACCATCCTTAGGGGTCAATTTTCATTTTACTCTTTATTAGAGGAATTATATTCCATGAAAGGAACATGTTTACCAATTTTCAAGCAGGATGATCAAATAGTTTAAAAATGGAAATATTTATCGATTACGCCTCTTAATCTCCCGAAATTAAACTTAGTAGTTGATATTCGCAAAACCCATTTTGTAGCGGTTCTCTACGAAAGGAATCTGCTTATCAAATTTCAAGACTGTACGTCTAATAGTTTAAAAATGGGGATAATTATCTATAACGCCACTTGAGCCCCCGCAACGCTACTTCGGTGTCTGTTTTCACAAAACCCATTTTGTAGGGGAATTGCACTCTATGAAAGGAATCTGCTTAGCAAAATTTGTGCGTCCAATATAATAAAAATGCAAAAAAAATTATCAATAACGCCCCTTGAACCCCCGCAACGCCACCTAGGGGTCTATTTTCACAAAACAAATTTTCTAGTGTATCTCTATCCTATGAGAGGAATCTGCTCACCAAATTTCAAGACTGTGCGTCTAATAGTTTAAAAATAGAAATAATTACTTATATCTGCCCTTAACCCGACGCAACACCCCTTGGGGGTCAATTTTACCGAAACCCGTTTTGTAACGGATATGTACTCCATGAAAGAAACATTCCTACCAATTTTCAAACAGGTAGGTCAATTAGTTTAAAAACGAAAATATTTATCTATTACGCCACTTAATCCCCACAACGCCACTTAGAGGTCTGTTTTCCCAAGACCTTCTTAAAGTTGATCTCTACTCTATGAAAGAAATCTTTTTTTCAAATATAAAGACTGTGCGTCTAATAGTTTAAAAATGGAAATAATTATCTATAACGCCCCTTAAGTCCTGCAACGCCACTTGGGGGCAATTTTCACGAAACCCATTTTGTAGCGTATCTTTACCCTATGAGAGGAATCTGCTTACTAAGTTTCAAGACTGTACGTCTAATAGTTAAAAAATCGGAATTTACTACGCCCCTTAAACCCCCACCCCCGCAACACCCCTTGGGGTCAATTTTTTAAAAACCCATTTTGTAGCGGATATTTACTCCATGAAAGAAACTTACCTACCAATTTTCAAGCAGGTAGGTGAAGTAGTTTAAAAACGGATATATTTATATATTACGCCCCTTAATCCCCCGCAACGCCACTTAGAAGTCTGTTTTCACAAAACCCGTTTTTTGACTGATCATTATTCTACGAAAGGAATCTATTTATCAAATTTAAAGACAGTGCGTCAAATAGTTTAAAAATGAAAATAATTATCTATAACGCCCCCTAAGCCCCTGCAACGCCACTTGGGGGACGATTTTCACCAAACTCATTTTGTAGCGGATCTCTACTGTATGAAAGGAATCTGCTAACCCAATTTCAAAACTGTACATTGAGTAGTTTAAACATGGAAACAATTATTTATAACGCCCCTTAACCCCCGTAACGCCCCTTGCGTTTCGTATTTCGGAAAATCCGTTCTTAGCTGATGTCTACTCTATGAAAGGAACATGTCTACCAAATTTCAAGTATGTAGGTTGAATAGTTCCAGAGATATCGTGATTAGTCAGTCAGTCAGTCAGTCAATCAGTCAGTCAGTCAGTCAGTCAGTGAGTCGCTTTTCTCCTTTATATATATATATATATATATATATAGTTATGCAAACTATAGATTTTTATTTGATTGAGCTATTTTAGGAACTTAAAAGCTAATGTTCTACTTTAAAAAATCTCTCTTTTCATGCATTGCTTATGAAGTATAAAGTTTTAACATCAATAAATAATAATAAATACAATCCTTTTGATTTTAAAGTAACCACAAGCAGTAAAAATTATTAAAATGATAATATAATTTTTAAAAGGTTAAGTGGCGCTTAACCGGGGGACAGAACCCGTGACCAATGGATTCGTAAGCACGTAACATACCACTAGACAAAAGTGATCACCTCTGTCCGGAGGCTGTTGTTGGCTTATGTAGATACCACCGCTACAAAGGGGTAATATAGTTTACATAATTTTTTATGGCTTTCATATTACAAAACTGATACACGATACATTAAAAACATCGTTTTATTATCTATATTTGTCCGAATTTATTATCTCTCACTGATATAACAAAGCTAAGTATTTAACATAAATTATATGGCTATAAGCATTAAGAAATATTAATTCAAGCTTTATTTTCTCTTGCATACGTTGGATATAAGGGAACTTGTGCGGTTTTGTCTAATATTGTGACTTAGATGTCGCATTGAAGGAGCTTACATCATGGTTTTAAACAAAATTATTTAGTCATAATCTGAAGGGGAAAAAATACTTTCATGAACGTCTTTTGTGCATTTATTCATAATTAGATCCCTTATCATTATTAATATTTTATTATTATCATTTTATTATTCTAATATCCATCTGATTATGTGTTATGAATATCTGTGATTGATTAAGGCGGAAAAAGCGCATAATTACATTATTCGTCCTGTGAATCTGAAAAGTACAAAGTTTATAAATGTTCAGAGAATTGAATGTAGCATAAATGTATATGAAAAAAATATTCATCTTCTCCTAACATATACATATTTTGCGATACATCTGCCTATACCTGTTTTTCAAAAAAATTACTTATGAATAAGACAAGTAATATTTCATGTATTGTACCTTTTGCTAGTTAAGAGTGTTCATTTTAAAATACCATTGGAACACGAATCAGTAGAATATTTCAGCAATTTCAAGACTGCATTAAGCCTATTATACAGGTTTTCGAGGGATCTAAGATATAAGCTAAATAATCTATTCAATAGCATAAAAAAGAGCTTCTGAGAGGATATTTTGAGAAAACAGTTTTAGCAATCATTAAAAATTTCATGTATGCACTGAAAAAAATCATGAGATATTGTAGTGGGGCCACTTTTTGCTTGGAGAAGTACAGCTACTCAAAGTGGCATTAACTCAACGAGCCGTCATAAGTAGTCCTCTGAAAAATATGCAATCGCATTGCCATTCATTATTGCGAAAGTATTGCCGATGCAGGGTATTTTGCACGGACTAACCTTTCGATCATGAGGCATATACGAGGTGGGACACACACACAAAAAACTATACTGATCCAATAAATCTCGTTGTACTTACAGAATCAATGCTCCGTGACATTATCACCTTCAAAGTAGTCCTCTTTAGCACTCACACATTTCTGTTTTGGTGCTGCCATTGCTGGTAACAGTTCTAGAACGAGGTTTTTACCGTTTTTGCCTGAACTTCTTCAACTGAGGTAAAATGGGTTCCCTGTACGAAATTTTTGTAGGGATTAAAAATAAGTCACATGGAACCAAATGAGGTGAATAAGGAGAATACCCCGTCGCAGTAATGTTTTTGATGGTCAGAAACTGCTTGGCATATAGAACCGTGTGAGTGGGTGCATTGTCCTTGCGCAGCAGCCATCCAACACTCCGCAACTGTAGCTTCTTTTTCCTAATTTTTGCGTCGAACAGCTTCCCTGCTCAAGTTAACCAATTCTGCCTCACTGCACGAACACTAAATCTCCCTCCAGATTACAGCACGAACTTTTTGGCAATGTTTTGGTCCGTAATCGCTGGTCTTGGTCGCCTAGCACGTTCATCATCTTTCACGCTGTCCATTCTCCCTGAAAAACCGCTTATACCATTCAAACACACGTGCACGAGACAAAGTTTCATCATTATAAGCCTCGTTTAACATATTCAATTTTTCCCGAGACTGATTTATTAAGTTTCATAAGAAATTTGATGTTGATTCACTGTTCGATTTTTACATTAGACATTTTCCCAGCAGAATTCAGTTGCACGTGTTCACTCATGATGCAATACTCCCAACTGGCGTGATTGGTAAATTCGAAACTGACCTCATGGATAGAGGAGTGTGTGGGATGACGTCACCAAAATAGTTGCTGCCAACTCCTCTCATTTTTTTAAGCTACGCACTTAGTGTCATTTTTTTAGTCACCTTCGTATATTTGAATGCATTCTTATATGTCAAGCTAGATAGATAATTCATTCTCAGTAATTAGCCAGAATGTTCCTGAAATCCTATTATAAGTGCGTTTAGCCAAGTGAATTTGGCACAATATCCTCCAGGAGAATTTTCTTGTTGTATGGGTACATGAAGTCCATGAATGGTTGCAAATGGTGTTCAAGTTGACAAACATAACTAGATCCTATAAATCATCGATTGAGTTTGAACAGAGGACTAACTTCAATGTCACATAAAAGCAGCTCACACCATTATTAAGCCTTTACCTGCTTCCACAGAGCCCTGTTGAGATCCTGAATCTATGATATCGTGGATCTCTATTCCCCACAAGACCAAGCAACGTCTGAGGTCCAATACGTTCACGAGCCCAGGGGAGACGTTGCATCCGATTTCGTAGTATTAATAAAGGCACTCGAGTCAGTCTTCTAAAGCTATGTCCCATCAATACCAATTCTTCTGCACCATTATGGACAGCTCAGTCGTACGCCCCGCATGGATTGTACCTGCTATTTGGCCCAATGTTGCTTATCTGTAAAAATTGATTACTCTACGTAGATGTCGCTGGTTGCGATTGTAGACGATTGCATTTTCCATGGTTAAAAGTACTGCTTGAAATTATATATTTCAACACACTCTTGGAATTCTGGATCGACAACTGAAGAATTTTTTTACAGTTCCCGAAATGTAATGTTCCGTGCGTCTAGCTCCAAATCAGCGTGGGCTTAAGCTCATCTCGGGCCCAGGGCACAGAAGATCTACAGGCCTCCTTGGCACTGGTGGATCCTAGGAAAATCTGGTTAAGTCAAGCTTATCCGGTCCCCTGGCGCCCAGCCCAAGCGCCCAACGGATAACCTACATTGCTCCAAATTATATTTTAAGCTCGAATCAGTTAATTTCCCTCGAGTGGTTATAATGTTGTCTGAAATCTTTTTTTCATACGAATCACTTGAGTACATAACACCAACAATGCATTGCTCATTAATACATTTTAAAGAGATACCATTGCCACCTGGTCATTTGAATGTTGCTATTCAAAGACATGGTATTTTTTCTATTTTGTAAATAAGTATAATAGGTTTACACTGTTAATTTTGGATGTACAATATCTGCTCAAAAGTATCTGGACACTCAATGATAAGGAATGTGGTGGGCTCTGAGGCATACACTAATACAATGTTTATTCCCCTTTGTATCGAAGACAGCCTACACTCGTCTGGAAAGACTTTCCATTTATTTTCGACAGATGGACATAATAATTGACTTCCAGGTGTCCATCACTGCAGGTGAGTTTTGGCGGTGAAGATGGTCCATTCGTCTGGCTATGTAATCTGTGCTCTACTTCATTCCAAAAGTGTTCAATGGGATTTAGATCTCGGCTGTGAGAAGGCCAATACAGTTTTTTATACTTCCATTTCGTCGAACCATGGCTGCGCTAGTCTCGATGCGTGAATGGAGCAGTTAATCTGCTGGAAAAGAAATAGAATCCTGCTGGAACTTGAATTATAATTGTCCTGTATTTATATTAGACAATATTATTTTAAATTTAATTATTTTAGTTTGTACTACATTCGTGTAGAATCATAACTCAAATAAATAACAAATTGTTATTGCGTTCGAGCCCAAATTAAACAATGGCTGAAATTCATGCATCTAAAAAAAAATGCTGGAAATATCGGCTAAGATCTTTAAGACTTAAGACTTTTTGATCTTTTACATTGTAGTGAAAGTATCTATATAAGCCAGTAACAACCTCCACACCATGGTGATGATTTTGGTGTAGTGGTTAAGTTACTCGGTTTCGGACCCAAAGGTCCCTGGTTTTGTCCTACCGAATAAGAGCGCCAATTCATTTGGTGACCCTAGCTTAACTAAGAAAAGTTAAACCTATACTGATCTGGGCGCCATCTACCCGCAAAAAAAAAAGAGCAACCAAGGAAAAAAAATTCGTCAGATAAACATGACGCAACTCATCCAACACACACACAAAAACTGACTGCTCCCATGAACCCCATATTGTTCGTTCACCTAACCAACTCTCTGATAGAGGAGTGTGTAGTGATATGATCTATGTAAGCCAGTAACAACATCCGCACCATGGTGATCATTTTGGTGTAGTGATTAAATTATTCGGTTTCGAACTGAAAGGTCACGGGTTCTGTCCTACCGGATAAGAGCACCACTTCAATTTAGCCTAGAAACAAGTATCTCGAGCATATACAAAAGAAAGATAATTATAAGCTCAAATAGGTAATAAAACATTTTTTTTATTTTACGTATGGTGTAAAAACCCGTTATGTAATTTAATTAAAACTCAATACAAACTAACTGTTATTATAAAACCTTTTCTGAATTAATATTTGTAATTTTAGGATAAACATTAATTAGGTGAAGAATCGTTTGCATTCAATATTTCCTCCAACAATGCGTACAAAGCTCCATTTTGAATGGAGAACATTATTTTTAAATTTAAAAATTAATTAAAACTTTTAATTTCTTTAATTCGTATTATACTTTTTTCACGAGACATCGCACATATTGTTACGAT
>BMAO01012538.1:0-141855 GCA_019973975.1 Trichonephila clavata | reverse complement strand
CCAAATATAAAATTTGTACTGCACAACTGGATCCGAAGTAGCAAAACGTAATTTCCATTTCTAGTAAACGACATATTAGAAATTTGATCATATCTTTGAATTTTACTTTTTATCTCCGTATAAAGTAGTTGCGGGTTAGTTTGGGGATGGCTGACGCGATTTTTGTTTATTTTCTAAAAATATATTTATTTCTGTTATTTTCCTTTGCCCGGCTCGTAATAAGAGTTCCTTTTCAGACGTAGGAGTGCGGAAGTATTTCATATTCCCATTCCGGTATCCATATTTTCTGCCATCTGTATAGTTAAATGATTTTTGACATTGGATTCCTCAATCTTTGCCAGACTCACCTTGAGTCTAATTGCTTAAGTAAAAAAAAAAAAAAAAAAACGAAATTATGCTTACCAAGTCCTTGTAAGAATATAAACTTAAATACCAAAAAAAAAATAATAATAATAAGTTTACTGCTTTCAGAGCAAGTAAACAGAGTTGAACACTCGAACCGAAAATAAACTTTGAATGTACGATAACAGCTTGCCACGTATTCGTGTCACCCCTCTCCGGATTTAGAATCTTTTCTGCATCTCTTCGTATGAGTCATGTGTTGGGAAAACACAAGAAACCTCTCTTTCGCAGATGGAGAATTGATAAAAAAAAAGGGGGGGGGGAGGTTTCTGGAAGCCAGTGATTCATTATTTCATTCATTCAAGAATAAAAATGAAATTATTTCAGCAATTAAAGACATTTAACTTTCGCATAGAACTGTCACAATCCGCATAGAAATCATGAATTCTGGTCTGGCTGATCAGCTGACCGCTGATACTACAAACTGCATTTGCTTTTCTTTGCAGTTCGACGAATCTAAGGACGTGGTTAATATTTCTCAACTTTGTATTTTTAAGAATGGTTTTTCAGGACATGAGAAAAAAGAATTATTGGCAATATTACCCCTTAAGAAGAAAACATGAGGTGAAGATGTACTGCACATTAAAAAAATACATAGAAAAGAAAATATTTCCAATTTATAAAGTTGTATCGATGACAACTGATGGGGTATCATCAATGATCGAAACAGTCAATGGATTTTTGGCTATGTGTATGAGAGACGATGACTTTCCGCATTTCCTTTCTTATCATTGCATTATTCACTAAGTGTTGCAAAATTCTAAATGTGCGTCATGTTATGGGAATCTGCATGAAAATTGTGAACTCAATTCGAGGAAGAAGTCTTCAGAGAAGAATGTTTCGATCATAACTAGAAGAAAACAAATATGATTACGGGAATAATTATATCGAGCTGATGTCCGTTGGTTAAGTCGGAGTATTTTTTACAAAGATTCAGGGACTTACTACAAGAGGTAAAAGATTTTTTGAAATCAAAGATGAAACGTATATCGAACTTAATGATAAAGTTTGGTTGATAGATTTAGCTTTTGTTGATATAACACAAGCCATCTTAATGAATTGAACTTACAATTCCAAGGAAAAATCAAACAATAGTAGAACTTATTGGATATGTTAATATACTTTCAAAAACAAGTTAAAGCTATTATCTTCCCAGCTGATGGAGAATGAAGTAAAAAATTTCAAAAATATTTCTGACGAGTTGTCTAAAATCGGGGGTACATTAAATAAAGAGAAATATGTTGAAATACTAAAACATTGCTCAGAATTTAAGAAACGTTTTCAATAACTAACTAGACTAGAACCAATTGTTACCTTCATGTGTTACCCATTTAGCAATGTTCATGTGGAAGACACACACACATATAACTAAAAATATAAATTATGAATTCTCTTTATCTCTTAATGAAAACGAGGTTCTTCTCCTTCAAAATGACAATTTTAAAAGCACATAGCTCAGAGCCTCAGATTAACTTTTGGAATCTAATGGACGAAGCAAAGTATCCTAATTTTAAAAAAGTTGCATTTCCTTTAACATCGTTTTTTGTCTCTACCTACGTGTGTGAATCTACATTTTCAACGATGAATATAAATAAGAGTACATATCGTTCCCGTCTCACAGACGACCACTTAGAATCCAGTGCAAGATTAGCAGTCAGTAACTGTATACCACAATATTCAAGTTTGGCGGACAGTATTCTAAGTCTTCTACTGACTATAACTGCTAGAACTAACTTAATATAAAAATGACTTTTTTTAAATGTATTTTGAATAGTTTGATAATAGGTGCATCATTTAATTACATTATATTTGTGGATATTATGCAAATGTTTGTATCTTGCATTTTGCTTTAAACGCGGCTAAAAAGAGTTAAGTTTTTTATACTGTAATTATATGCGTTATTTTTACTGTTATATGTACATATTCCGCATTTATGACTGGCTGAAGTACCTACTCTTGGCAACGAGTTAATTTTTTCCAAATATTATTCTTGATATAATATCTGATTTGTGAGGAGACTATTTTCTTAAGTTTCAGTTCTAAAAAGAATTTTGTAAAACATTTCTCATTGTGTTATATATGTTTGAGAAAACTCAAATATATAAATCTTGCCCGAATAATCCTTTAAAATATGCCCTCTATAGTTTTCCAAATATCTTAATACTCTTTTACATGAAAAAAAAAGCTTAACAGAAATAGGTTATTTACAACTTGGTAAAAGGAAGATGAAACACATAAGAAGGGGAGGATGCCATAAGTTCGAAGGTCAAACAGATGATCAGCAAATATTTTCTGCTCCCTCGATAAAGAGTGAATAGTGCCTTCCTTTTTGCAATTTCAATAATAATAACAGTGATGAATTTTTTTTATTTTCCTAGAATTGTATTAGATTCAAGGTCTGAGTTTTGTCTCTATGAGAGTAATACTTTAGGTTTTAAAAGAAAACGTAACAAAAAAAAGGAACGTAGAAAGCCACGCGATAGAAGTGAATTTTCTTTGGTGACGTTGGCCGTAAATGCAGAAATAGTTATAATTATATTAAACTGCTGAGATAACTTTAATCAAATAAAATTCGAACTTCATTTATTGTATGAAAATATTTTTATTTAATTTTCTGCATCATCGTTTTCCAAAAGATTCAATAGGTGTGTGGTAACTAAAGTAGGATATAAATATCTTCGATTATAATCTGTGACGGGGCTATCCGCGTGAATTCAATACTAATCCTCTTGGGAAACTTTGGGGCCAGCATTTTTACTATTTCACAGCCTCTTCGGGAAAAACACGAGATAGTGATATGTTAATTAGTTCGACTATATAAAGTCTATATATATATATATATAGATTTCGTAAATGTAGAGAGAAGGAGTTGCCAAGCTGCATGTAAGTATCGCCGGAGAATTACTTCACGACTTAGCGCGCATTTGATAGAGATAATTTTTAAAAGTAAAGTGTTAGATTAATCATTAAAGGAAATAGATTCAGTAACGACCTGAGGTTAGCAAGTATTTGTCTCCTTGTCCATTCTGATAGCTGAGATTACTTAGACTTGAATATTAGAATTGAATATTAGATTTGAATATTAGAATTGAGTATTAGGATTAATCGAGGTATTTGGGAATCACTCCTAGGTTTCCACTTATAACTAAACTTGTGATTTTTATTGTGTTTGTCAGTCCTGAATAAATAATTGTTACTATGGCTTTTGTTGGTGATGATATGTTTCCTCCCACACTTAGAGACGCGCCGGGTGGTGTGAGCGGGGTCCGAAATAGAACCGAGTCACGACAATGGCACCCAACGGGTTTGTCCTCAGGACATATCTCCCTTAACCCCGAGATGGGATTCGGATCCAATTTTAGGCTCTTGCCTGATATTTACTTTTCTGGAGTTCAGAATATTGAAGAATTCCTTGAATATATTGACAGTAATGTTAAGTTTTACGAGGTACCTAATAATTTGGCATGTTCTTATCTTAAAGGGCGTCTCAGAGGATGTGCGTTGGACTGGTATGATGTCTTCGGGCCTTCGATAGTGAAAGGGAATGCTACGGATTTCGCGCAATTAAAAGAGGCTTTGATAGCAAATTTCCCAGTGGTTAGGAATAAGACTGAATTGGAAGTCAGGTTCTATTCATCGTATCAGGGTCACGGTCAGGCTCCTTCGGATTTTATTTATGACCTGCTCAAAATACACAAAAGGTTGGGACTAAATATGTCGGAAAATAATTTAATCGTGCATATTATTGCCCGTTTGGAACCACAATTGATGGAATACATAGATATTAGAAATCCAACTACTCAATTGCAGTTACTTCAGATGATAACGAAGTACGAGGACAGATATTTGAGTAGAGACAATCCGGGTTCGAGTAATAATAATAGTGAAAGACGAGTTTGGGATGTGAGTATGAGGTCTACCGAAGGTCGTACAAGTAGAAATTGGAGAGATACTGGGGTAGTCGAACGTCAAAATGATAGGAGACAGGGTTATAGAACTTCTTATGGGACGAGATCCCAGAGGAACCATGATAATCAAGGGTTCGAGAACAGAAACCGTATTCATAGGAATGATCGCGGGTTCGAGAATCATGGTGGATGAAATCAGTTTAGAAGTAGGGGTCCGAGTGATAATTTTGAACGGGGGTCGAATAATCATTGGAATTGGGGTAGTCATAAAAATTAAACTTTTTAAGAATTCGAAATCAAGATCGATCGCAGGTTGATGAGAAACCTCCTATAAAGGTTTCTGCTTTACGGATGTCCCCTGTAGAACTTCCGTACGTGCCCATTTTAGTCAATGATATCTTTACTAAGGCATTATGGGATACTGGGGCCGAGAGAGCGTTCATCTCTGAAGAAACGTATGGGGCATATTTTTCTTATAAGCCAGTTAAAAAATCAAACACAAAAGTTAAAACGGCTCAAGGCGCCTGTTGCAAAAATGTAGGGACGATAGAATTAGAAATACGAATTAGAGAATTCGCGAAAAAGTGGGATTTTCATATATTAGCGGATCTCGAATATCCATGCATTTTAGGTATCGATTTTATACGAAACTCGAAGATTACCAGGAATTTCGAGGAAAAGTCATTAGCGATTCCGAATTCGCAAATAGAAGAAATAAAAATCGTTGAGGAGAATGTAGAAATTGATCTTTCAAATACAAAACTAGATGAAAGTCAAAAGAGAGAATTAAAATCGTTAGTTAATAGTTTTAAAGGGCTGTTCTCGGAGACACCGGGACTTACTCGTGTATTATATCATGAAATCCATACGGGTGAAAGCACTCCGGTAGTATCCAGACCGTATAAATATGACAGGGTTAAGCAAGGTATCATTGAGTACCATATCGACAAAATGTTACGAGAAGGCACCATCGTACAAATTCAATCTGCTTACGCATCTCCTGTAGTATTGTGTCGTAAGAAGAACGGATTACCCCCGGACAATCCTGAGGCGTATAGATTTGCGGTGGATTATCGCAAACTTAATGCGGTAACTAGGTACCCGAGATATCCTTTGCTACTCATTGAGGATTTAATTACTAATATTCCTCACACGAAAATAATGAGTACTTTGGATCTACGCTCCGGCTATTTTCATTTGGCAGTAAACCCCAGGGATGTAGTCCAAACTGCTTTTGTGACGAAAAACTGCACTTATGCGTTTAAGCGCATGCCATTCGGCCTATCGGGGGCAGCGCCAAATTTTCAGAAGGCCATAGACATGTTGCAACCAGTGTTAGGGAAGTGTGTCCAAGTGTACATGGACGACGTAATAATCGCGTCTCCATCATTTGCACATCACTTGGAACATTTAAAGGAAGTATTTAGGTTATTGTAAAAAGCGGGGTTGACGTTGTACAAAGATAAGTGTAAGTTTGGATGTGAGAAACTAAAATACTTAGGCCTAGTGATTAGTAAAGATGGCATAGCCACGGATGAATCTAAAGTTAAGGCAATACTCGAAATGAAAGCACCAAAGAATACGCGAGAAGTATCAAAATTTCTCGGAATGGTCCAATGGTATCAAAATTTGTTAAGGGGTACGCAGATATCTGCGAGCTACTGTATGAATTAAAAAAGAAGGATAGGAAATTTAATTGGTCGGAAGAGGCGCAAGTTGCTTTTGAATCGATCAAACGTACAATTACGGAAGGACCTGTACTAAAATTACCGGATTTCAATGTTTAATTTGAGCTTTTTAGAGACGCGAGTTCTATTGGGATTGGAGCGGTGCTTACTCAAAGTCAGAGATCCATAGCATATGCGTCCCGCACACTTAATAGGGCGGAGCACAATTACACAGTAACTGAGCACGAATGTTTAGCAGTGATTTGGGCTTTAAACAAGTTTCGCCCCTACTTTGGTTCGTTACTAGTAAGAGTAATCACGGATCATGCAGCATTAACAAAACTCACTAATGATAAAAATTTATCAAGCCACATGATTCGATGGACACTCAAGCTAGCAGAATTTAATGTTGAATGGGAACATAGGCCATGTGCTCAAAATGTTGTAGCAGATGTGTTGTCACGGAATCCGGTGGAAAGTTTTGAGGATAGCAATATAACTTGTGCAGTAATTAGAGATTTGGTACTTTCGTCATTAAGCAATTGATAGCTGAACAAAGGCAGGACCCTGAGCTGGGTCATATTTATCGTTATTTACAAAACCCCGATGACAGTGCAGTAATTGCGGGGGTTTGTGGAAACTGTTCTCAGGATTTCAAAATAATCAATGTTTTGTTATTTTATGCGAAGTACCATCCTCTCTCGGAGAAATGAGAGTATATATTCTAAAATCGATGCGAGGTGCGATAATGAGCGAATTTCATGATAAGCCTATCGCTGGACACCTTGGAATAAGGAAAACATATTTACGCGTGAAGGATGCTGCTTATTTTCCTTATATGCGAAGGGCGATACATGATTATGTTTTGACATGTGATACGTGCCAGAAATATAACTATAAGAACGCGTTACCGGCCGGTCATTTAATACCGATTGTAACTAATTATCCAAATGAAATAGTTTCATTAGATTTGTTAGGCCCCTACCCAGCATCGAAACCTGAAAGATATAGATATATTTTTGTAATAACGGATCATTTTACGAAGTGGTTGGAAATAATACCCCTCAGAAAGGCGCCCGCAAAAATAATCGTCAATACCCTGTTCGAAAATTATATTTCGCGATATGGCGCTCCAATAAAAGTAATCAGCGACAACGGCCCCCAATTTATATCCGAAGTTATTGAGCATTTAAGTGATAGATTAGATATAAAGCATTTCAAAACAGTGGTGTATCGACCTCAATCAAATTGAACGGAACGAGTTAATTGCGATTTATTACAAATGATTTCTTCTTTTGTAAATCATAATCATGAAACCTGGGACAAGTTTCTAAACGAATTCGCGTATGCATTAAGAACGGCAGTTCACGAAACCACGTGAAACACCACAGCAGATTTATTTTTAGGCAGGAAACTTATTACCCCGTTTCAAAAATTTGTGATGGTGACGGATGGTACAGAATTTATGGTTGGGAATATTGAAAAGGTGTTTGAGGAAGCTAGACAGAATACGATGAAAAAGAAGAATAAGTGGGCGAAGTATTACAATAAAAGGAGACGCGAAATTAACATTAAGGTGGATGATTTAGTGTTGGTCGAAACTCACCCTATAAGTTCAGCCAGTAAAAAGGTGGTATCTAAATTCTGTCCAAAGTTTGATGGTCCTTTTAGAGTTGTAAATGTTAAAAATAATAATGTTGTAATTCGGAAGG
This sequence comes from Trichonephila clavata, assembly GCA_019973975.1. NCBI lineage: Eukaryota > Metazoa > Arthropoda > Arachnida > Araneae > Nephilidae > Trichonephila > Trichonephila clavata. Next base: position 134,166 of record BMAO01012538.1, on the reverse strand, counting down.
CAGGTAGAAGAACTACAGTCAATATAGACCAAGTGCGAATTTACCATCAGAGAAAAAGCTATGAAGGTTTAGTGGAGGTAGATTGTTCAGTTAGTAGAGGATCCGAGTATCAGTCGAATAGTTTTGAGGATAGTCGATATGGGTTAGATAGGTCACAAAGTTTTAAGAGTAATGAGTCTGGTGGAAGAAAGATACAGGAGAGGAATGACAATTATAGAGTAGGGAATAAAAGTAATCAGAGACAGACAAAGAGGAGTAGACACGAGCTGACCAAGTGTCGGTGTAAGAGGGTGATCTCTGAATCACTATCCCAAGTGAGATAACAAAGGAAAAGGAAGAATCAGCACGCAAGAAGGTGGAAAAGAAAAAAATCTGAGTCCCTATCAGAGGAGCCGAGATGTAAAAGAAAACCCAGTTACAGATAGGACAACAAACGAAGGCTCCCGTCCTCTATCACGTCGAATGCACAGTTATGGAAAAGACATAAAGTAGAAGAATGCCACGGTAGACAAGTTCCAGAAAGAGATCGTCAACAACCACGACGGAGACAACAGAAAAGATCCACCTTCAACAATTCCAGAGACGGCAGAGAAGTGCATGGAAAAGCCAGATCAAGATCGTCAGTAGGATCAATGCCAGGTCAAGAAGGATCAACCCGATCTAGAAGAGATCAAGAAGGACGAGACTACAACTACAATCTGTGGAGTCGCCGACAGTACAGACCAGACCGCCAAGAGCCAGAAGAGAGTCTACGAAGTAGAAGATCCACATCGTTGGAGGTGCAGATAGGAGACATTAGAGAAAGAAGAGGAGCAAGATATTAGCCAGGTCGTATTGTTTCATTTATATTTTTACTGACAGGCAGTCAGGTCAATTTTTGCAAGAAGCAAGTCTTATTTTGTTAATGATGTCTAAGGGCAAAAGTCACACTACGTTGAGTAAATGAACTTTTGTATATTTAAATATATTCTAAATTGTGGAAAGCATATGTATGTTTACATTTGTTTACTACGTGTAAAGGCTTGGCTAAGGGTGCGAGAATTCATTGTATTGTTTGTTTATATTGAATGTTTTGAAAATTGTATATAATTGTGTGTATATAAACATATTGAAGTGTATATTAGTATATATCTGGTTTTTGGGCGCGGCGTAAAGAGGAAATTAACCATAACACTAACAGCGCTACGCGATTGAAATGGGAGTTTTTTTTAAACCAGATAAAATTTGTAAAGTAATTGACAATTTAGATATGTGTGAATTCAATGTTGTTGTGTGTATAAAGTGTAAAAAAATTTTTTTGTACGCCCACTGATCCAGTTCTCATTTCAGGGTGGCTGACCCTGATGTATTGAAGATATTGACGTTGAAGAATAACTCAAGATATGTTAAATGTTTTAAGTTTTTCGGGTTGTGTACGGCCGGGTTTTTCCCTCCAGTGGGAGGTTTTTCCTTGATCCTCGCCCAAATGGGGTACACCTCATATAATGAATGTAAAAGTGATAAAAATGGGAGTGGGTAAAATTTGAGCTAGTAGTTTTGAGTTTTTTTTTTTATAGCGTATTGTTATATAAAAGTTAATGCTGAACTAAAGTTTATGATGTCTAGGTAATTTATGACTTAAATTTTTCAACGTAATTTATATCGGGCCATTAAAACCCTTTTATAAATCCCGTTTTTTTTGGGGGGGGGAGGCTGTGATGGGGCTATCCGCGTGAATTCAATACTAATCCTCTTGGGAAACTTTGGGGCCAGCATTTTTGCTATTTCACAGCCTCTTCAGGAAAAACACGAGATAGTGATATATTAATAAGTTCGACTATATAAAGTCTATATAGATTTCGTAAATGTAGAGAGAAGGAGTTGCCAAGCTGCATGTAAGTATCGCCGGAGAATAACTTCACGACTTAGCGCGCATTTGATGGAAATAATTTATAAAAGTGAAGTGTTAGATTAATCATTAAAGGAAATAGATTCAGTAGCAACCTGAGGTTAGCAAGTATTTGTCTTCTTGTCCATTCTGATAGCTGAGATTACTTAGACGGGAATATTAGAATTGAATATTAGATTTGAACATTAGAATTGAATATTAGATTTGAATATTAGAATTGAGTATTAGGATTAATCGAGGTATTAGGGAATCACTCCTAGGTTTCCACTTATAATTAAACTTGTGATTGTTATTGTGTTTGTCAGTCCTTAATAAATAATTGTTACTATGGCTTTTGTTGGTGATGATATGTTTCCTCCCACACTTAGAGACGCGCCGGGCAGTGTGAGTGGAGTCCGAAATAGGACCGAGTCACGACAAATCAATCAAGAAAATGAGAGAAAACTGCATCAATCGTGGTTCCGTATATTGTTTTTCCTTCTCTAAAATCAGTATTCATTGTCAAATTCAGTGTCCGTTTCAAGAATTCAACGAGTGGCTTTGCTTCTTCTGAAGCAAAATTAACATTAAAGTCTCCAGTTAAGATAATCGGCTTTTAATCATCGGATCCAATGGTTGCAGCAGCCTCTGATGTGTACAGCACTAAAACTTTATGGATAAAGATGATAAAAGCTGCGACAGAACTACCTAGTGATATATAGACTTTCGCCATGAATTGCTGCTGGTATGGCTTTTTTTTTCTTTCACGAAACTCTTTTCCTCTTTTTGCATTTGTTCTAGGCTATCTGACCAGAATTTATTTTGATTCAATGGAAATAAAAATTAATAACATAAACTTAATGCATCCCTAACGGAAGTCACTGTGTTTGTTCACAAGACGCTATCCGTAGGGATTCTGGCGCGAATGTTAGTGACATATACCATCACCTCCTAGAGATCAAGGCCTGGTGACTCAAATGTGATAGGCTTGTGACGTCACACATAGTAGGGATAGAAAACTCGCTTGAATTCAAGTTAGATTAGTTCACTCACCTGCGCCCTTTTGGTGCTTGTGTCTGTGCGGTTGATTGCTTTTTCACATTTTTATTGTAGATTTTCAATTTCTTTTTGACGATTCTGAATTAGTTCACAAAATAGTTTACACATGCGTTGTACCGAATTGCACTAGCAATTATAAAGATACTGAAAAAATAAGAATGTTTGGATTCTTCTCCCTTCGACTCCATGCTATATCAAGAAAAGATTTTGCTCCATCAAAGTATTCAAAGGTAAGTTATTTAACTTTATTCTTTTTGTGGAAACTGTAATAATATCTTAATTTTAAAAGTCTACTAATAACTTTAATAGGTTGTTCGATAAGACATTTGAAAAATGTACTCATTTCTTTTTCTTCATGCGAGTTTCTTAAAATGGTAATTACATTGGCTCGCTATTCATTTTTATTTATCTATAATGAAAAAGTGTATTGCTTATCAAATAAATATTTTGTAGCCCTAAAAAAAATTTATGTGTATAAAAATGAGCTCAAACAAGCATTGTTAATGAGACAAAAACTGTGTAGGGTTTTTGTTATTGCAAACAAATATTTTTGTGTCATTTACTAAATATCTTTCCACAGAATCAACGAAAGTACCTTAAGTGTTAATTGTGTGTTATCAAAAGAAAGCCCATTTTTTTATACAGAGCTCATAGTCAATGTAAATATGGACATAAGCAACCATTTATTGATTATTTTTGTATGTTAATATGATGTGAGATACAAAATGCATAACACATTCACAACAAAAAAGAGCTATCTAATTTCTGAACTATTAGGATGACTTTAAAAGTAAGAAAAAATAAAGCTAAAAACAGATAAACATGTCTCAGCATTAACCTCACAACATTAATTTGAAGTACGTTTGCTATGACAGCAAATGTCGGAGAAGACACCACATTTAAAGGTAGTGAGTACCAATTTCTAAGCCCTTGACAACAACACTGACAGTTTCTTTTCTAGAATTGTTTGCATTAATATAGACTATAGGTTCTCAACGTGGGTGATAACGCCCCCTTGTGGGCGTTTGAGGCTTTTAAGGGGGCAGTAAAAGATCCAGAGAAAATGAGGGGGCGTTGAGATGGCACTTAGGCAAATTAACCAAATATAGTCTAAAAAAGACTAAAAAAAACCCGCTGATTATGTACTAACAAAAATAAACTTTAATACTGTTTACTTATGTTGATTGTATGTATTTAAATCATTTCTATATCACATGCACGAAAATTCACATATTTCGATAGTTCGGGAAGTGGATGAAAAGCTCAAAGATAACTTTACATACAGACTTACTTTAAATTAAATGATATAGTTAATTTTTTAATTTCTGTAGTGTATCTATATACGTGTTGTCTTTGCGAGCAGTAGGAAAAATGTTTCATCCACTGAATTTCATTACATATATTATCCAAGAAACATAATTAAATATTTTAACCAGAAATTAACGTGTGATTCTTTAAAAACTGAAACTGTCAATTTATATTTATTTTGAAAGCAATAGTTTACTATGAATTACTTCGTATTATAAAAAACCGAGCCTGTCTTTATAGCAGGTGAGCTAAGACTTTTATTCCCCTCTTTTAAATGTAGAAAAATTTCATGTTTCAATTCCAACACTATCCTTTCTATGACTAAAATATTAATATGTTACACATTTAAATATATTTGTGGCAATAGCTATTTCAGATTCACAAGTAAAAAAAATTGTGACTTTAGAAAAAAAGTTGAATTAAAAAATATATTCTATCATTAATAGGATATTTTTTAAAACTTAACTCTTGTTTTCACTATGTATTATGTACACTCTTATTTCTCTAGAGTGGAAAGTGGCGAGAGAGAGATATCGAAATATTCACTAGAAAAGGAATATTCGAAATATTTACTAGAAAAGGGAGCGCCAGTTCAAAAAAGGTTGAGAACCTGTGATATAGACTATGTGGTGTCCCGACAAGAAAGATTTCATCGTATCAAGTTTGCTTTGATGACAACCATTTGCTGGCAAAATAAACAAATTTAATTGAATCAAAGAGAAAGAAAAAAAAAATTTTGTTCGAATTTTGTATGTAAGCATTGTCAAAATTTTTTTTGTTGTATCAAAATTTTTTCATTATTTCTAACAAAAGTTCCATTCAAAATTACAAAAAAATCAAATTATCAGAGAAATTTTTGTTAGTTCTTACAAATCTTTTATGTTAATGCAAAACAATATATTTATATCTTTTTAATTTTAGATTTGTGAACTACTTTTTGCTGATGATGCAGTACGAAAAAACACAGAAGCTTATGATGAAAAAACTGGGGAGAAAATATGTGTTGCTCTAAAACAATTCCAGACTACAAAACTTTCCCAAATTTCTCCAAATATATTTCAAACTCTACGAATCCTATTCAAGAATGTTCTGAGCATAGACTGCAAAGATTAGTGAAATAAATACTGTTGCGTGTGTGTGGTGTTATAAAATAATATTCTGGAGTCTTAGAATTGTCTTTTTCCTGAATTTGTTGGTAACAATAACTTTCAACGGTAAATTTAAAAACTTTAACAAATAAAATCAAGTTACAGTTATTAGACTGAAATAATAAAGAGAATAAATTCTAATATTCGAGATAATAATCCTAGTAAGCAACGGTACCTGGTACGCCAAAAGAAGAATTCGAAAAAAGTAAATCATTTACGTCACTTCCAAAATTAGTCGAGTGTTTAAATGTAGAGAACAGTTGTTTGTAAAAAAGACTGTGGAAAATGGACTGTTGTTTGTAAAAAAATCTAGTAATAATTATGATGCTAGACACAACGGTATCTCCTGTTATTTTTTTTTTTTAAAGCATCAGTGATTTATAAATAGTTAGATTTGTCAATACACACAAAAATAGGTCAACTTGGTAAGTACAAATTTCCTGTAAAAGTTAATAAGGTTATTGTTGTAAATAAAATATTACATGAACTGGTTCTCAGGGTAGAAATGAAAAGCTCCCACGATTTTCCTACAAGATTTGGTTTTATTGTTAATCTTTTAGAAAATATGTTTTCAGATTTAGATGATGATAAAAAAATTGTACTCCATTTCTTAATTGACCAGCTCAAATTTTTAACCTGTTACAAATTTTCTTTTAGATACTCCTCTGAAATGATGGGTTTTTTTTTTTGTATATTACAATCCATATCTCCTCATGCCTATTAATTTTTAAGAAATTCGGGATATCTCAATATTCCCCATCCTAGAACTTCGCGCAAACTTTGTTCATCTTTAAAAACTAATCTCCAAATAGAACAATCAAATGAAATTTTCTAGCATACATCAAAAAAAAAAGTAAACATCCTAAAATCTGTTGACAAAACTGTCATACTGATGCTTGACGAAATCTATTTAAAACTATATTTAGATTTTAAAGGGGGTAATATTCTTGGGATGGCATGTAACAGTGAACAAGCTGCCACTTCAGCATATGTGTTCATGATTCAATATCTTCTTTCTCCTCTTAAAGAAGTAGTTCATATAATGCCGGTGGGGGAAAAAAACGATGGAGAAAAATTGTTTGCTGTTGTTAAAAAAATTATCGTAGAACTTGATGGTATAGGATTCAAAGTTATAGAGGTAGTTTCTGACAATTTTATAAATCGAAAAGCAATGTCCAACTTTTCTGTTTCTCCCAAATTGAGCATTGTATATCCACATCCTTCCAATCCTTTATTTTTTGTTATTGATTCAGTACACATTTTTAACTGTATTCGTAACAATTGGATTAATCAAAGAAATGCAGGTCAATGTTTTTATTTTCCAGATTTCGAAGATCATAATAAGTTTCCATTATTTGAAGCAAATTTCTCTACACTTAAACAACTATATGACATAGAAAGTAATAATTTAGTAAAGTTTGCTTATGGTTTAACTTTGAAGGCTTTATGTGTGTCCTACAAATCTTGAAAAACAAATTGTAAAATTTGTGCTTAAGATATTTAATAACTTTGTTATTCAGGGGCTTCAACCATTAGGAAGAGCAACATAAACTAATTAGTTATGAAACAACATCAATTTTTACTTCTTTAATTTGTACATGGTGGAAAATTGTTAATGTTAAAACACCTTTAAAGGGACAACATTTGCTTGATACTTATCAGCAACCGATTACTTTATCTCCAGACAACAAAGCATGTCAATTCTTGCGTAAAATTTTGTCATGGTTAGACTTGTGGAAGGAAAAAGATTGTACTACTGGTACCCTTACTAAAGAAACACATCTTGCTTTTACTCATACCACATACGCTTTATTTGAAATGTCAAAATACTGCATTAAAGAATTAAAATTTCATTTTTTTTTCTTCCTGGAAAAATTTAAACAGATTCGTTAGAAAGTCGTCTTGGGAAATATAGGACACTTTCAGGTTCTCAATATTTAATATCAATTCGACAGCTTTATGAAATAGAAGCTAAACTAAGAAAGCAAAATTTTTTACCTCTAACTTTGGTTTCATATGCTTATGGCCAGCTTAACTTAAAAGACATTAATTTGGAAGATTCGTGTTATGAAAATCCTTTAGAGCCGTCAGTATCGCATAATTTTAACATTACACTATCTGAAAAAAGATTTTCGTGATGCTCAGCCATATCTACCTGTCTTAACATATTTAGCTGGTGTTTGTGCTAGAGCAGCACTTGTTGTTGTCGTATCCTTCCCGCAGGGAAGGAATGAAAGTTGCCATCACGTGTGAGACACAGGTTGGACTTCTTAACGATAGATGGCGACACCACCTATCTCCACAATTTTGGCATGGAACTGAAAGGGGAAATATTCTCCAGCCCCTGCACTCGTGGTTTCTGCTGCGACCGCCCACAAGACTTTCGGACCCACTGATTTAACGAGCACGTACTCCGTCTATACTCGGTGGTATTTAGTGGCAGTGCACTTAGTGGAGCAGCACTTAAAAAATTAAAATGAGACTCTTGTTCCAAATCACTTGTTCTTAATAAAACTTTTGAACTAAATTCTAACTATGATTTAATACGTAACTTAGAACAGAGGAGGTTTATTGTGCCCTTCCCCAGACGTCGTTACAGCGGTACGCTATACCTATATATAATTCAGAAACTTCTTTCTAATGATTATGAAAATATGTTCCTCAAACAAAATAATCAACGTCAAATTTCCTCAGAAATTCGATTAGCTTGATAAATTTAAATGAATTTTTTTTATATGATGAACCTTGTAACAATGATCATGCTTCTGAGCTAGTTTTAAAGCATATTATCCACACTTCTACAAATGCATTATTACATAACTACTGTAGGGAAAGAATGCTATTAAAAAAGTTGAAACAAAGAAAAGAAAAATACATTTTTTAGCTAAATAAATTGCATTATTTTTATGTATGTAATAAGTTACATATATTTTCATGTATGCATTATTTCTCTCTACTTATTTTATGATAACTTGTTATTTGTGGAAAGTTTATTTTTTGGTAATTTTTAATGTTGCTATTGCAGAGAGTGAATTTTTGTTTATTACTGTGCATGATACCAATAAAGTTTTACAATATATTTAATTCACATTTGTAACAATGCATAATATTGAATAATTACTTTTGGCAGAAAAGTAACTGACAAACAGCTAAATAAATTGTGTAATCTATTTTTATGTATATATTTATTTTTCTCTATATATCTATAATTATAATGGTATAGATTTGTTTCAATAATATATTTGAAATTTATTTTATAATTCTTTATGTTGTGATTGTATTTGAAACCAATCAAGTTACTGTTTTTAAATTTGTATTTTTTTCTGTTTTAAAAACCATTTCTAATTTTATTTCCTTTTTTGTAACTATTCTGAATTACCAAAAATTTAAGGAAAGAAAAGTAACTGACAAACAGCTAAATAAATTGTGTATTCTATTTTTATGTATGTATTTATTTTCCTGTATATATCTATAATTATACTGATATAGATTTGTTTCAAAAATATATTTGAAATTTATTTTATAATTCTTTATGTTATTCGATACCAATAAAGTTACTGTTTTTTAATTTATCTTTTTGTTTGAAAAACTATTTCTAATTTTATTTCCCTTTTTGTAACTATTCTGAATAAAATGTTGAAAATAAATTTTAAAGCTAAGAAATGAGCACAGTTTTGTAAAAAAATATACAAATACAAAAGGTTCTTATGATTTGCTACAATGTTTTTATGTTCATCGTAATGCGTGTTCGTAGTAAATACATCGATAATTACATACTGGCAATTATTATCTAAAATAGGTAAACTAATATTTACTCTTATATTTTATGTACATGAAATATAATTTAATGATCAATTAATTTTTTTAAAATTCCCTGTATGTATGATGGGTTAAAAAACAAAAAGTATTTAAAAATGCATCTAAAAAGTTCCGTAGGCGATGGACGAAGTCTCCCCACTAGTGACGTCACAAATCAGTAGCGAGGCCTCGTGTATATCTACGTGATGTATATACACAATGCCCCAGACACTCCCGTAATGGGAAGAGCCATATAATAGTAATATTTTGGGTGCGTTTATTTGTTGAAAACGGCACGTTTTTATTACATAAAAACTACGAAAATACGCCACGCAGGTTCGTTACGAAGAGTAGCAAGGGTACAGGCTCCCTTCACACCAAACGATTCCGAGTCTGTCGTGATCACTCCAATTTGCAGCGATTCTGAATGAACAGAGATTCGCCTTCACACCGCCAACCATTCTTCCTTCACGTGGCCGGTCATTCTTCCATCAGTTGCTGTCAAAAATGGATGGTGTGTGTGTGTGTGTTTTGATAAACGCTGTAATTTTTCGCAGGAGGCAACGGCGCAAGCAAAAGAAAAATAGGTTATGGATCCACGAGATCAATAGAAAAAGACCAGAATTTGGTATTTTTCATTATCTACATCCAGACCTTAGGAAAGATGAAAGGAAATTCGACAGTTTTTTCAGAATGAGTGAGGAATTGTTTTCCATTCTGTTGGATCTGGTGGGACAAGAAATTATAGAAAGTCTATAACAGCAGAAGAAAGACTTTCAATTTGTCTCAGGTAAATACAATATTTTTAGTAATCTTTTTTTAATTTCCTTTCTAATGACTAATTACTTTTGTTTTTATCAGAAGTTTAATGCTCCTATATATATATTAATTTCACAACTGTATCCTTATTAATCTATTTCCAAAAAATCTGAAATATATAAAAAATATATGCATGGCTTTTATATTTCCTCTGTTAGTATCAAGTGCAATTATAGTTTGACAAATGAAACAAATTAAAAATATGTATTGTAATTATATGAAAATACAATTGCTTTAAAAAATGTGTTCTAAAAAGGCATTTCCCATTAATAGTAGCACACAACTGGGTTTTTTTAAAAAATTCTAGTCTTAATAATATTTTTTTTAACTACCTTTTCTTATGACTAAATACTTTTGTTTATTTCAGTAGAAGTTTAATGTTCTAAGATATCAAGCTATTAATTTCATAACTGTATTCTTATTAATTTATTTTCAAAATGAAATATATAAAACAAATATAAGCATGGCTTTGAGTTTTATATTTTCCCTGTTAGTATCAATTGTAATTATAGTCTGACAAAAGCAAAAAAAATTATAAATATGTATTTTAATTATATGAAAATAAAATTACTCTTAAAACTAATATATCTAATGTTTTAAAAAGGTACTTTTTTAAAGAATAGTTTTTACTCTGGTTTTTTTAATGCATAAATAAAAATTTTACTCCTTACATATTTGCCAATTACTTTTTTTGTTTTGTTTTAACCTCTATATAACAAAATTTGAAATCCAAAGCTTAATTTTTTTTAAAGTTATCAATGGTATTGGTGTTATTGTATTTTTGTATTCTCATAAATATTTAATTTTTTTCTCTTCCAAAATTAAACAATTCTGTTTCAAACATCCTTCAGAAAATTACGCCTCCTCCCACATTTCATTAAAATATTTGTTGTTGTGTTGTTACTAATGCCACCTGTCTGACGTAGTCAGATCGAGGCCCACGAAATTTATCATGGCAACGGGCTAGATATACGCCTGTCGTTAGCCTAAGCTTTGAGCCCCCAAGAAGGTGACAGTACGATTTCGCTCACACAACACGATAGAAAGCGACACCATTGGGACCCACTGATTTAACGAGCACGTTCTGCGTGTGCACTCAGCGAGTATTTGGTGGCATAGGGCATCGAACCCAGGCCTTCCGGTCTGGAGTCCGATGCTCTAACCACTAGGCTACCCACGGCCCATTAAAATATTTTTAAGTGAAGAACAAATTTTTCAAACTGAATAAAATAATAAATAGAAACTTTATGCTATAATCGCTAATACAATATAAAACACTAATTATTCAAGTCAATTTTTTATTTGAGCAACTCAAACATTTTAAATTTGAAATCGAAATTTTCTGCAGGTGTTAATGTTTTCAAATACAGCAGCATACTTAATAAGAACATCCTATCTGTGGGTCGGTTTCATCGACCCTTGAAGGATTTATTTTTTTCTCCTCCAAATACTCCCTGACGATATCAGGGGCCTTTTCTGGAGTTCACTTTTTTTCTTTTAAAGCTCCTCTTGGGAGTTTTTAATACTATCAGTAGCATCCAGACTGCATAGAATTTCGGGGGAATAATTTCTTCTGACATAATGTTTTCTGTCGTCATCTCACGCATGATCTGCATAAAACAAGACTTATTGTAGCTCAAATGCAACATTGCAAGAAGTACTCCTGGATTCCAAGCTGGATCTAGAAATGACATCATTTCATAATATGATCATGTAGATTTCGGCTTTGCCCAGATCCAGAGGGTTTATGTTTTTTGCTCCTCTTTTCCCTCATGTAATTTGATCGCAACTGATGCCACTTTTCCTTCAGTTGCTCTCCTGCAAAGAGAAAATGTATAATCAAACAAATTTCATGTTAGTAAAAAAAAATTAACTCTAAGTTTCTTTGATCATTAACACATGTAACAGAATAAAAATAATCTTTATAGACTGATTATATACTATTATTCGTTATTCATACTTCTTTTTCCTTTATTTACAGATCACACATCTTTATTTACAAACATCACAGGCCATTCCTTCACATCTTTAACTTTTTATTATCGGGTGGGACTGTCGACTATCCATGAAATAGTCAGAGAAACAACCCAAGCATTATGGAATGCTCTACAACCACGCTATATGGCAATTCCTAGTACAGATGAATGGTCAAAAATAGCCCAGGACTACAATGACAAATGGAACATGCCGAACTACATTGGCAGCATAGATGGGAAACACTGTCGCATACAGCGTCCATGCAATGCTGGATCTCTTTTTTATAATTACAAAGATGTCCATTCAATTGTGTTGCTTGCTGTTGCTGATGCTAATACGTGTTTCACCATGATATAGGGGGGGGGGTGCTTATGGGAAGGAAAACGTTAATTCCATATTCACCCAATTTGAAATGGGGAAAGCATTTAATGCATAGCAACTGAATATATCATGAGGGGAATTTTCATTGCCTGGTTCTGCACACAGAACAGAAATGTACGTAATAGGTGGTGAAGCATTTCCCCTTCAAAAGAACTTAATGCGACCGTTTCCCAGAAAAAATTTAGGTTTTGGCAAGAGGAAATTTAATTTTAGGCTCTCTCGCACTCAAAAGTCAGTCAAGTGCGGCTTTGGGGTTTTGGCAAAAATTTGAAATTTTGGAATCCTGCATAAAAACAGATATACGCCAAAAAAATACAACTTTAAAATGTATTTGTGCATTGCACAATTTTGTAAAAAAAACAGCAAAGGCAGAGGAATGCAATTTTAGAACAAGTATTGTTCCCTTGGCAGGGAGGAACTAGCCAGTCGTCTCCCATTTTGCCTCTCAGAGAAGAGGAACAAATGAGGCAATGCATGCAAGAAACATACTGAAAGATTACTTTGTGGCCCCCGAAGGGGTTTTAACTTGGCAAAACCACACGCACAAATGTGAATTTTAATAAAGGATTCTTACATAAAATATGCATTTTGTCTAATTTTTATTCAAAGTGTTTTTTCTTTTTGTTTTATAATAATATATCATACAATTGCTTTCAATTTTTTCATACCTTTCTAGTTTTAATGAAATGTAACTGCAAATTTTGCCTTTGTATTTTGATAAACAAATTTTTAATATTCCAAAAAATGTGAATAAATTATAGAATTTTGTTAAATGTAGTTTTTAGAATTATTTGTATACATGCAGTCAATAATTCGAAGTTGAAGGAACCAATGAAAAACTTTGAATTAATACGAGGTAGGGGAAAACTCCCAAAATACACAAAGAGAAATTTTTTTCTAACATTTAAATTGAAACTATGTAATAAAACAACAAGTGTGTACATTTGTATAAAATAATTTTAAAGTATTCTTAATAAGTGCATATACAATATAAATATTCAAAAGTTAAAAGTCCAGTATTAAATTTTTCTATATATATTTTGAACATTATGTATGTATTAAAAACAACTATTAAAAGAAAACATACTTTATTCAATTAATATTTTTGACGAAAAAATCTTTTTTTGTTTTATGGCATTCAAGCTAACTTTGTCAATAGATATTTCTAGAATAAATGAAGCTTTAAAAATGTCTGTGTCAACATGATTTTCAAGGGAAAAGTTGCGTAGTTTGTTTAGTGACAAGTTATCGAAGTCAACTCCGATGGTCATCAAAGGGGCATGTTACAGGGGAGACCAACACAAAACATATAAGCACCAGCCTGTTTGCTACAGGACTCTACATTCGGAGTGGGCATTATGTCGATCGCGATCGACTGGTGAGACATTTTGAGGTAACCACCAGAAGATTTTAGCAGTTAGTAATTATGTGCAGAAAATTCAAGATTGGCTGACAGTACGCAAACTAAGTTTTCTACTGACTATAACAACACAAACTAACTGAAGATGAAAATTTTTTATTTCCTAATGTATTTTGAATTGTTTCATAATAAATACATCATTTGATATAATTATATTTGTGGCTATTATTATTAAGTTTGTATCTTGGGCTTTGTTTTAAATACGATTTTTAGAAGTGTTGTTTTTTATTGTAGCTCTGTAGGTAAATAAATATATTCAGTGTTTATTATTAAGTTATAATAACCTTTTCCTTACCTCACCACACCTATGACTTTGGGCAGTGGCGCACACAAGAATTTTTCAGGGGGGGATGGGGTCGAAAGTCTACCATTCTCGTATTGTACCCCAATACGCAGCCAGATATTTTATTATTTTTTCTTTTTGTCGGGAACAAAAAACACCAAAAAATAAATACTGAATAAATAATTAACATTACATTAAAAAATTACTAATAATAAATACTTAATTACATTTTACGTACTATATTATAGTGAATCGGGGGGGAAATCAAGGGCTATGAGGGAGGATGCAGACCCGTGGACACCATCCCCACCTTGTGTGTGCCACCAACACTGGGTGGACCGCAACACCTTGAAAAAATTAGAAGTAGCCCATATCCTGGAAAAGTCTGCCCACCCCTGCTCTAGATGATAGTGAGTCTTTGAATCGTAGAAAGCGATCAATACAACACGCAATCTCTTCGAATTATCGCGTGTTGTATTCTGGCCGGCCACAAATTTTACTTCGAAATGTTGAGTGTAGCAAAACGTATTATTTTAGTTCGAAATATCAAGAGTTTTTCTAGGGGCTGAGCATACACTTCGAATTAGCAAAAGTTGACTGCATGTACTTTTCGATTCACATAGAATTTTAATAATGGTTTTGTGCTTCAGAGCATTCATTTTTATTTTAAATTAAAAAAAACAAAATAATACTTAAGATTAAAACATACAATGCTCTTTTGACTTTAAATCTTATAAATGTAATTTTTTTGCGTCATATTTTAATACTTGTTTACAGCAAAAAAAATATGAAAATATGCAAGGAATAAAATAAGCTGTTTCACAATACAATTAAATGCTTAAAAAATAATTAAATTGGAAATATTTTAAACTGTTTTAGCTTTGAAGTCTGTAATTTGCAATTTTTCATATATTAATATGTATCTACTGCTGAAAAAACATCAAAATAAAAAAAATATTTGATCTAATTATGTAAAATAATACCTGTAATTTTGTACAAATTTTCGTGATTTTGTTTTGATAGTTTTAAAATATACTGTACCCCAAATGACAACAAAACACATTTTTCTAAAATGAACTGTTTTGAGAAAAACGAGGAATTATTTTCGTAGTTAAAATGGGTATATTTTTAAGACATATCTACAAAAACAATAAATTTTTTCACGAAGTTTGTTATACTTGGGTTAAGTTTAAACCTAAATATTCACATTTGTAACAACAGAACATCGAATTTTTTTAAAAAAATAAATAATGTAAATTAAAAAAAAGATGAAAAAATATAAACTTACTTGGTTGCTTAGTTCCTCTCCAATTTTCCTCCACACATATACTATGAAATTACGATTGCAGTGATTTTCTCCCGTATGTTTACATTCATGGTGTGCGATTCTTGTTCCATCATGGTCGAAAATCTGACCTGCCGAATCCCGCGTGAAGGAGAATGAAGACGGAATGAACCGGTTTCGGCTGGTGTGAAGGCGGGAAGCGAATCTTGACTT
This sequence comes from Trichonephila clavata, assembly GCA_019973975.1. NCBI lineage: Eukaryota > Metazoa > Arthropoda > Arachnida > Araneae > Nephilidae > Trichonephila > Trichonephila clavata. The sequence goes on along the minus strand of BMAO01012538.1, from coordinate 118,608 downwards.
ATTTGTGCGGGAAATTACGAAGCCGAATCCTAGTCGACCAGACAAGTTTGATGGGGAATGAATCGGAATCGTTTGGTGTGAAGGGAGCCTTGTCTGGTCGAGTAGGATTCGGCTTCGTAATTTCCCGCACAAATTAGTCAAGATTCGCTTCACACCAGCCGAAACCGGTTCATTCCGTCTTCATTCTCCTTCACGCGGGATTCGGCAGGTCAGGTTCTCGACCATGATGGAACAAGAATCGCACACCATGAATGTAAACATACGGGCAGAGCCGATCCTAGGGTGTCGGCCGCCCGTGTGCGAAGACCTAATGTGCCGCCCCTCAAGAGAATTTTTCATATTTTGACAATATTTATATTTTTAATTACTTATTGTAATACTTGCATATTTATTTACTTATTATAATATTTATATATTTAAATACTTATTGCAATGCTTATTTATTTAATTATTTATTACAATACTTATATATTTAATTGCTTATTACAATACTTATACATATAATTACTTATTTAATACTTATACACATTAAGGTTATATATAAACTCATTTACCTGTATAAGAGTAAAAAGTAAAACATTAATATATAAAAATGCAAATAAAATTTGTAGAACAAAACTTTATTTTTTGGTCAGCTAATGGGTTATGTTGCTACAAAATAAAAAACAAGCAAAAATATTATCTTTGAAATAAAAATAGACATTTCATAATTAGAAAAGCAAAACACAACAGAATTTACTCAGAAAATATAATTTCATTAAAAAGTAGTAAAGCGCATACATTTTGTGAAATGAAAAGTATATATAAATCAGTACTTCTCAAAGACTTATAAAATAACTTTTCTGGCTTTCTGAGGAGCAAATTTATCAATAATTTTGGTAAAATCAATTTTCGGATTCAATAGAGAATGTGTCCACGTTTGAAAGCCTGTCTTGTGTAGTATTCCTAAAAACTCCTAGAAAGAAATTCTAAAATATATACCTTACCATCAGTAATGCTCACACATCTAATGACAAACTTTATTTGTTCAGTGCGATTAATATTTGGTGTAGTGTCAAAAATTATAGTGTAATATTTTGCTTTTTTGACAATGCGTGTTATGTCATTAAGAATAGATTGGGCTAAAATAGTAATTATTTCATTTTGAAAATACTGCCTAAGTAATGTGGCATACGTTTTTTGTTATTTTGCATTTACTGACATTGAAAATATTCCATTGTACGGATCTTTTTGAAAGCCTGTCAAAGAAAATGCGCCCCCACGAGTTTCAATCGCTTTATTACGAAACACGCTTACGCTCGTACATATTCAGTTTTGTCCCTAAATCAAAGCATGGAACAGACAATGTAGCATTTTTTTAAAAAATTTATCTGTTCCTTTCCTCTGTTAAATTACATTAATTTATTACAAGAGCACTTTGTTTAATTTATTTATAAAGAGAAACACAAACTTGTCTTTTAAATCTTAAAATTTTAGAAAAAAGAAGTAAGAAACTTTTTTCAGTGTCACTTGATAAAATGTCCCTTAATACAAGGTAAACAAAAAAGTTCTTACCGTTTGCGCGTTTTCATTGAAAGAAGTGAGAATAAGTATGCAAATTCGTGTATAACGTGATTGAGAAACTGTCAATCTAGAGTAGGAATATCAGTTGTTATAAACGCAGGTCCACTGCTCACATTCATCAATCGGAACTCGTACAGTAGCGAAGAGAAAAATGGACGTATCGAAGAAGCTCTTTCGGGGTTGTTTACTTTACGACTTCAAAGTGGGCTTATCTGCCGCTGCATCAAATCGCCGAATATGTCAAGTGTTTGGGGATAGTGCTATGAGTGAACGGACGGCAAGGCATTGGTTTAAAAAATTCAGGTCGAGAGATTTGTCCCTCTGTGAGAAAACTCGGACGAGCACAGGCATTGGATGACGAAGCCCTGCAGGCGACCATTAAAAAGGACAGTAGTGAAACATGAGGTGAACTTGCCAGACAATTCAAAACTTCTAGTGAAATGGTTAGACTTCATCTACACAGCTTAGGTAAGGCGTGCAAGCTGAGCAAGTGGGTTCTTCACACGCTGTTGGAAGTCCATAAGCAACAACGAGTGGCAGCCTGTTTATCGTTGCTTTCTCGCCACCGTAGTGCATCCATATTCAATCGGGTGCTGGCCAGTGACGAGAAGTGGATCCCCAGTGGACAATGTTGTCACCCCAGGATACTGTCCCGCACAGCACAGCACAAGACAACCTATGCACCCACGCAAGATTATGCTTTGTGTCTGATGACGACAAGTCCACCAGACACAAAGCATAATCGTTGGTAGCAACTCATAGTGAACAACTTGACAAGTTGTTCACCAACGGGCCAAACGGTCACTGCGGACCTGTATTCGCAGTAATTGGAAAGTGTACAACAGGCATTGCATCAGAAGGAGCCAGCACTGGTTAATCGAAAGGGTGTACTGTTATTGCATGATGACGCGAGGCCGTATGTCGCGCGGGTGGCCAGGAATACGTTACAGCGACTTGGTTGGGAGACTTTTTGCCATTCTCCTTACTCACCTGACCTTGCACCATAAGATTACCACCTTTCCCATTCCCTGGACAATCATCTTTGTGGTAAATCCTTCACCAATGAAGCAGACGTGCGCCAAGCTCTCACGGACTTCTTTGCACCCCCCCCCCCCGAGTTTTACCGCAAGGGGAGTGAACAACTGGAGACAAGTTGGCAGGAGGAGCTGGATGCCGATAGTGATTACTTTAAGGACTAAAAAATAGGCTACGCTGTTTGTATGTCATTTTCTTTTGTGGCATTAAAAACGGCAAGAACTTTTTTGTTTGCCTTGTAAGAGGTAAATACATAAGATTCTTATTCAAAGAGACCGGTAGCAACATTGTGTCTTATTCGGAGTTTACCTTACAGGAGGAATTTGAATATAATTTTAAGTCTTAAAAATGCAAATTAATTCGAAATTTAAAACATAATTACCTGTTATTTCAAACGAGTAAAATGTAAGATATTGAATTGTGCCAATTTCATCAGGCCATTTTTTTAAAACGAATCTGTTGATGGTAGAGACCACAAGTGTTTATTTTAACTTCAAATAATAACATTTAAGACTAAAACGAAACATCTCCTGTGGCTCGTTGTCTTCTAAATATTCGAATTGCCCCTGTGTCCTCTTTAAGTTAGCTAACACTGGACATCCTGTGGGTGGAAAGAATGTCTTTTGTGACTCACTTGGGATGGGGAGAAAGTTACAGAAGACAATAGGAAAAACATATCAAATTTCATGATTTAAAGTACACATCAGCCTCGCACCCTTCAAAATTCAATACATAAGAAAACTGAGTTTAAGCGTACACAGTACAGAATAAAAAATAAGATGCACGAAATGAAATACCAGATTCAGATTGCTATGAGTAGATACAAATATATAACTGGACATTGCAAAAAGGATAAATCAAATACATATTTAAAAATAAATTCTGTGAGAAAGCTAGTCAAATATTTAAGTGGATATGTAAATGCAAATAATATTTTAGAGATATTTATAAATTACAAAAGCGAACAATAACTTTTTAACAAACGCAACTTTTAATTCTCCATAAAAGAAGAATTTTGAAGAACTACAATTTGCCGATCACTGTTCTAAACAAAATATTGTTTTGTGCACATTTGTCACCCTTAAAGTAGTAATACCATATTCAAAAGATAATTGTTTGTACCCGTATCCCAAGATAGGGGACAATATACTTTCTACAATAAAATCCTACGCATTGTAATTTTTATTTTTTTAGAAATAGCCGCTAAAAATTTTACTAGCAGTAGTCGGTATTTCAACTCAATCTAAAATAAAATTCCAGATATTTAAATAAGGTACCAGATTTTCCAAAATACAAAAAAAAAAAAAAAAAAAAATTTTATACCAATTTTTTCGTAACAAAAAAAAAAAGTATTTTTCAAATTCAGTCCAAATACCGCCCCTAAAATTTGCCACCTTGAACATGGGTCCAGTTTTTCTGGCCCTAGAGCCGTCCCTGCTGCTCTAACATACAGACAGTAGTAACCACGGTAAGGGGCTAAGTGGATTAGATTTTATGAAAGTACTTTACAACTAGTAGTATACATGTAAGCGGGGAAATATATATAGATCAGGATTAGCTTTTAATTTGGTATTTCTATTATTTCTGTTTTTTAGTGCTATGTTGTCAATCGCTTGAGTGAGAGAATATTAACGTCGCACTGATTAGCAACACGAGGGCTTTTGGTGACGGTCCGCGTAATTTTGAACCATGGTCAAATGAAGCGGACGACACCTGAGCTGGCACCCCCTCCCCTAACTACCACACCACACCAACGGGTGTGAATCGCTTGATTTGCCTTTGATTATATGGCATCTGGTTACAATTAGAACTTTTTAAAAAAAAAAAAAAAAAAGGCATAAAACGAGCAATTTTTTAACATATTAAATAACGTACCATTAAGTCTTAAAGAATAAAATTAAATTTAAAACTTCGCTAACATTAATAATACTATGTGAATATTGAAGTTCTTTTCAAACAGGTTTGTATTAAAAAATAATTTAATCAAAAGAAGCAGCAAGATTTTTTCTCTTATAACTTAATACCAAATAAAACCGCACGAAACTACCTTTTGATACGGGTATAACTCAGTACAAAGGAAAACAAGCATTGTTTATAAGCGGTTGTAAAACCATAGGTAAAAAACTCTCTTCTTTCCCCGATTTCATTTTTCGAGATTGTAAGGTTATTTTAAGTTAAAAACTTATAAAATTTTTTCCCGAATTCATATCGAATTTAAACATTATAAGATTAACTAAATTAGATATTTTCGTAAAGCAACTTTCGCAATCGATCCACAGTGCGCTACCAGTGTTGCTATTAAACAAAAAAGAAAAACTTTATTTTTAATGCGGTATTGTCGGATCTAACGCAAATTTTGCTATCAGATGAAGGATGTTTGTAAAGAGTAGACATTTATGGACAATCGGCCAACACATTATGCACTAACATTCTATTTTTCTTAAACTATGCTGCATTATAGTGAAATCGAGACTTTATTTTTCAATTTTCAAAATTTAGCATATTTGTTCGATTTATTATAAGTTTTATGTTGCGAAATTCGTAAAAATTTTTCGATTCATAGAATCATATAAGGCCTACGGCCGCCCTTGTGCGGTGCACGCGCTGCACACCTGCTAGGATCGGCCCTGCATACGGGAGAAAATCACTGCAATCGTAATTTCATAGTATATGTGTGGAGGAAAATTGGAGAGGAACTAAGCAACCAAGTAAGTTTATATTTTTTCATCTTTTTTTTAATTTACATTATTTATTTTTTTAAAAAAATTCGATGTTCTGTTGTTACAAATGTGAATATTTAGGTTTAAACTTAACCCAAGTATAACAAACTTCGTGAAAAAATTTATTGTTTTTGTAGATATGTCTTAAAAATATACCCATTTTAACTACGAAAATAATTCCTCGTTTTTCTCAAAACAGTTCATTTTAGAAAAATGTGTTTTGTTGTCATTTGGGGTACAGTATATTTTAAAACTATCAAAACAAAATCACGAAAATTTGTACAAAATTACAGGTATTATTTTACATAATTAGATCAAATATTTTTTTTATTTTGATGTTTTTTCAGCAGTAGATACATATTAATATATGAAAAATTGCAAATTACAGACTTCAAAGCTAAAACAGTTTAAAATATTTCCAATTTAATTATTTTTTAAGCATTTAATTGTATTGTGAAACAGCTTATTTTATTCCTTGCATATTTTCATATTTTTTTTGCTGTAAACAAGTATTAAAATATGACCCAAAAAAATTACATTTATAAGATTTAAAGTCAAAAGAGCATTGTATGTTTTAATCTTAAGTATTATTTTGTTTTTTTTAATTTAAAATAAAAATGAATGCTATGAAGCACAAAACCATTATTAAAATTCTATGTGAATCGAAAAGTACATGCAGTCGACTTTTGCTAATTCGAAGTGTATGCTCAGCCCCTAGAAAAACTCTTGATATTTCGAACTAAAATAATACGTTTTGCTACACTCAACATTTCGAAGTAAAATTTGTGGCCGGCCAGAATACAACACGCGATAATTCGAAGAGATTGCGTGTTGTATTGATCGCTTTCTACGATTCAAAGACTCACTATCATCTAGAGCAGGGGTGGGCAGACTTTTCCAGGATACGGGCTACTTCTAATTTTTTCAAGGTGTTGCGGTCCACCCAGTGTTGGTGGCACACACAAGGTGGGGATGGTGTCCACGGGTCTGCATCCTCCCTCATAGCCCTTGATTTCCCCCCCGATTCACTATAATATAGTACGTAAAATGTAATTAAGTATTTATTATTAGTAATTTTTTAATGTAATGTTAATTATTTATTCAGTATTTATTTTTTGGTGTTTTTTGTTCCCGACAAAAAGAAAAAAATGATAAAATATCTGGCTGCGTATTGGGGTACAATACGAGAATGGTAGACTTTCGACCCCATCCCCCCCTGAAAAATTCTTGTGTGCGCCACTGCCCAAAGTCATAGGTGTGGTGAGGTAAGGAAAAGGTTATTATAACTTAATAATAAACACTGAATATATTTATTTACCTACAGAGCTACAATAAAAAACAACACTTCTAAAAATCGTATTTAAAACAAAGCGCAAGATACAAACTTAATAATAATAGCCACAAATATAATTATATCAAATGATGTATTTATTATGAAACAATTCAAAATACATTAGGAAATAAAAAATTTTCATCTTCAGTTAGTTTGTGTTGTTATAGTCAGTAGAAAACTTAGTTTGCGTACTGTCAGCCAATCTTGAATTTTCTGCACATAATTACTAACTGCTAAAATCTTCTGGTGGTTACCTCAAAATGTCTCACCAGTCGATCGCGATCGACATAATGCCCACTCCGAATGTAGAGTCCTGTAGCAAACAGGCTGGTGCTTATATGTTTTGTGTTGGTCTCCCCTGTAACATGCCCCTTTGATGACCATCGGAGTTGACTTCGATAACTTGTCACTAAACAAACTACGCAACTTTTCCCTTGAAAATCATGTTGACACAGACATTTTTAAAGCTTCATTTATTCTAGAAATATCTATTGACAAAGTTAGCTTGAATGCCATAAAACAAAAAAAGATTTTTTCGTCAAAAATATTAATTGAATAAAGTATGTTTTCTTTTAATAGTTGTTTTTAATACATACATAATGTTCAAAATATATATAGAAAAATTTAATACTGGACTTTTAACTTTTGAATATTTATATTGTATATGCACTTATTAAGAATACTTTAAAATTATTTTATACAAATGTACACACTTGTTGTTTTATTACATAGTTTCAATTTAAATGTTAGAAAAAAATTTCTCTTTGTGTATTTTGGGAGTTTTCCCCTACCTCGTATTAATTCAAAGTTTTTCATTGGTTCCTTCAACTTCGAATTATTGACTGCATGTATACAAATAATTCTAAAAACTACATTTAACAAAATTCTATAATTTATTCACATTTTTTGGAATATTAAAAATTTGTTTATCAAAATACAAAGGCAAAATTTGCAGTTACATTTCATTAAAACTAGAAAGGTATGAAAAAATTGAAAGCAATTGTATGATATATTATTATAAAACAAAAAGAAAAAACACTTTGAATAAAAATTAGACAAAATGCATATTTTATGTAAGAATCCTTTATTAAAATTCACATTTGTGCGTGTGGTTTTGCCAAGTTAAAACCCCTTCGGGGGCCACAAAGTAATCTTTCAGTATGTTTCTTGCATGCATTGCCTCATTTGTTCCTCTTCTCTGAGAGGCAAAATGGGAGACGACTGGCTAGTTCCTCCCTGCCAAGGGAACAATTCTTGTTCTAAAATTGCATTCCTCTGCCTTTGCTGTTTTTTTTACAAAATTGTGCAATGCACAAATACATTTTAAAGTTGTATTTTTTTTGGCGTATATCTGTTTTTATGCAGGATTCCAAAATTTCAAATTTTTGCCAAAACCCCAAAGCCGCACTTGACTGACTTTTGAGTGCGAGAGAGCCTAAAATTAAATTTCCTCTTGCCAAAACCTAAATTTTTTCTGGGAAACGGTCGCATTAAGTTCTTTTGAAGGGGAAATGCTTCACCACCTATTACGTACATTTCTGTTCTGTGTGCAGAACCAGGCAATGAAAATTCCCCTCATGATATATTCAGTTGCTATGCATTAAATGCTTTCCCCATTTCAAATTGGGTGAATATGGAATTAACGTTTTCCTTCCCATAAGCACCCCCCCCCTATATCATGGTGAAACACGTATTAGCATCAGCAACAGCAAGCAACACAATTGAATGGACATCTTTGTAATTATAAAAAAGAGATCCAGCATTGCATGGACGCTGTATGCGACAGTGTTTCCCATCTATGCTGCCAATGTAGTTCGGCATGTTCCATTTGTCATTGTAGTCCTGGGCTATTTTTGACCATTCATCTGTACTAGGAATTGCCATATAGCGTGGTTGTAGAGCATTCCATAATGCTTGGGTTGTTTCTCTGACTATTTCATGGATAGTCGACAGTCCCACACGATAATAAAAAGTTAAAGATGTGAAGGAATGGCCTGTGATGTTTGTAAATAAAGATGTGTGATCTGTAAATAAAGGAAAAAGAAGTATGAATAACGAATAATAGTATATAATCAGTCTATAAAGATTATTTTTATTCTGTTACATGTGTTAATGATCAAAGAAACTTAGAGTTAATTTTTTTTTACTAACATGAAATTTGTTTGATTATACATTTTCTCTTTGCAGGAGAGCAACTGAAGGAAAAGTGGCATCAGTTGCGATCAAATTACATGAGGGAAAAGAGGAGCAAAAAACATAAACCCTCTGGATCTGGGGCAAAGCCGAAATCTACATGATCATATTATGAAATGATGTCATTTCTAGATCCAGGCTTGGAATCCAGGAGTACTTCTTGCAATGTTGCATTTGAGCTACAATAAGTCTTGTTTTATGCAGATCATGCGAGAGATGACGACAGAAAACATTATGTCAGAAGAAATTATTCCCCCGAAATTCTATGCAGTCTGGATGCTACTGATAGTATTAAAAACTCCCAAGAGGAGCTTTAAAAGAAAAAAAGTGAACTCCAGAAAAGGCCCCTGATATCGTCAGGGAGTATTTGGAGGAGAAAAAAATAAATCCTTCAAGGGTCGATGAAACCGACCCACAGATAGGATGTTCTTATTAAGTATGCTGCTGTATTTGAAAACATTAACACCTGCAGAAAATTTCGATTTCAAATTTAAAATGTTTGAGTTGCTCAAATAAAAAATTGACTTGAATAATTAGTGTTTTGATTTGTGTTTTATATTGTATTAGCGATTATAGCATAAAGTTTCTATTTATTATTTTATTCAGTTTGAAAAATTTGTTCTTCACTTAAAAATATTTTAATGGGCCGTGGGTAGCCTAGTGGTTAGAGCATCGGACTCCAGACCGGAAGGCCTGGGTTCGATGCCCTATGCCACCAAATACTCGCTGAGTGCACACGCAGAACGTGCTCGTTAAATCAGTGGGTCCCAATGGTGTCGCTTTCTATCGTGTTGTGTGAGCGAAATCGTACTGTCACCTTCTTGGGGGCTCAAAGCTTAGGCTAACGACAGGCGTATATCTAGCCCGTTGCCATGATAAATTTCGTGGGCCTCGATCTGACTACGTCAGACAGGTGGCATTAGTAACAACACAACAACAAATATTTTAATGAAATGTGGGAGGAGGCGTAATTTTCTGAAGGATGTTTGAAACAGAATTGTTTAATTTTGGAAGAGAAAAAAATTAAATATTAATGAGAATACAAAAATACAATAACACCAATACCATTGATAACTTTAAAAAAAATTAAGCTTTGGATTTCAAATTTTGTTATATAGAGGTTAAAACAAAACAAAAAAAGTAATTGGCAAATATGTAAGGAGTAAAATTTTTATTTATGCATTAAAAAAACCAGAGTAAAAACTATTCTTTAAAAAAGTACCTTTTTAAAACATTAGATATATTAGTTTTAAGAGTAATTTTATTTTCATATAATTAAAATACATATTTATAATTTTTTTTTGCTTTTGTCAGACTATAATTACAATTGATACTAACAGGGGAAATATAAAACTCAAAGCCATGCTTATATTTGTTTTATATATTTCATTTTGAAAATAAATTAATAAGAATACAGTTATGAAATTAATAGCTTGATATCTAAGAACATTAAACTTCTACTGAAATAAACAAAAGTATTTAGTCATAAGAAAAGGTAGTTAAAAAAAATATTATTAAGACTAATTTTAAAAAAAACCCAGTTGTGTGCTACTATTAATGGGAAATGCCTTTTTAAAACACATTTTTTTAAAGCAATTGTATTTTCATATAATTACAATACATATTTTTAATTTGTTTCATTTGTCAAACTATAATTGCACTTGATACTAACAGAGGAAATATAAAAGCCATGCATATATTTTTTATATATTTCAGATTTTTTGGAAATAGATTAATAAGGATACAGTTGTGAAATTAATATATATATAGGAGCATTAAACTTCTGATAAAAACAAAAGTAATTAGTCATTAGAAAGGAAATTAAAAAAAGATTACTAAAAATATTGTATTTACCTGAGACAAATTGAAAGTCTTTCTTCTGCTGTTATAGACTTTCTATAATTTCTTGTCCCACTAGATCCAACAGAATGGAAAACAATTCCTCACTCATTCTGAAAAAACTAGAATTTCCTTTCATCTTTCCTAAGGTCTGGATGTAGATGATGAAAAATACCAAATTCTGGTCTTTTTCTATTGATCTCGTGGATCCATAACCTATTTTTCTTTTGCTTGCGCCGTTGCCACCTGCGAAAAATTACAGCGTTTATCAAAACACCATCCATGTTTGACAGCAACTGATGGAAGAATGACCGGCCACGTGAAGGAAGAATGGTTGACGGTGTGAAGGCGAATCTCTGTTCATTCAGAATCGCTGCGAATTGGAGTGATCACAACAGAATCGGAATCGTTTGGTGTGAAGGGAGCCTTAAGCACCTTTCGTCCATAGCAGCAAGATATACTTCTGATGCACAATTCCCCCTTAGCAATCGTCCAACTTTTTCACGGATATGATGGAAATCACGTGGCGTCCCCGCTATCTCCTGACCATGGCAACGTATTGAGGGAATCACTACTTCTGTTCGCTTTTTGACTGTTACGCAAAACTGGGTAAATTTCCCATTCACTCCTGTCCGCAAAGAAGTTTCACTTAAAAAACCCCTTTATCGCAGGGTTGTTGGTGCTTCTGAAAATCAAACAAAATGCCTTTTGATTAGTCATTGAATAAAAGTTATTTAATGAACTTATGAAGTGAAAGCTTTCATTTTAACTGACGTAATATAGCCAAAGGAGGCATTATCTTCAAAATATTACCAATCTGTTAATAACAATTAAAGTACTTATTTTAATTTAACCTATACCCCAAATTCTCCACACGTTTTTGTGGAAAAATAAAAAGTTGCGTTAAATATAATTTATCAAATCCCAATACTTACATAACATAAAAAATAAATGAGGATAAGTAATAAATGTATAATAAATTTTACCAGTATTAATAATTTTTAAATTACTTGAATATATTTTCTCTAACCATCAATATCAAGCTCAATTTCTCTCAACCAACGAATCTTTCAGTCTTCTATTCAAATCCGCACTCGATTTTCAGCGAAAATGTTAACATAGGCAAGCATAATTGTTCTTATCAATCATTATAATAGTTTATGTAAACACTTATTGCCCTCTGTGGTGTGACACGTGAAATAGTGTCTTCATCCCTCACTTTAGAAACTGCATTAAATAAATTTGCACAGGCAAATGGTTTTAGAATTTTAATTTTTCGCCTTTCATCGGGCGAGAGAGGTTACCTTACAAGTCTCCTTAAATTTGTTCCACTCCCCTCTTCGGTACGTTCTTTTTAGTTAAATTTGTTATGGGCGAAGTAACCTAAAGATGTTTGGTATAAATGTCACAAATATTAATAAATTTTCTTGTACTTTTGAATTTATGTCTTCTACGTCACTTTTCTTGTTGACAAATTCTACTTCAGAAAACAATTTAATCATGGTCTTTATTTGCATTTATACTCCTAAAATAAATTAATGTTTCTCTATTGATGGGGGTGGAAGAAAATAAGAAAAAGGAAATCAACTGGAAGTGCTGATATCGTGTAGGTAAGAAAAAGTTTCCCAGTGGTAAAAAAAGCAAAGTATTTGTGAAAGCCCGTGCAACGCCGGGCCAAGTAGCTAGTAGTAAATAATGAATGTACTCAAAATCACATCAACACATTTCGTATTTTTAATGAACTGCTATCGGCATTTATAAGCGATAAAGTTTCAAATAATTTTTTCTCTGAATAACAATGCTAATCGAAAATGTTTTTTGAAAGATTATGGTGCATTCAAGAAAAATACGCAAACTTCAGTTTGTTAGTCTACATAAAGATGTTCCAGAACTGAAGTTATAATGAAAACTTTAAAACTGCCGCAAGTTTTCTACTACTTTATTCGAAAAAAATATTTCTCTTCGAAAATAAGGGTTATTTTACCCCATTCACCCTTAAATGACAAAACACGAATGTGCTTTCTAAAATCTTTTATTGAGGCTAATCTTTGCCACAGTCAGGGACATTCTTAAGGCATGGGCCAACTGGACCCAGGTATCGTTCTTGATTCAGCCTTATTAAGGATCATGATTTGAATAATTTCAACGGTCAAATGTTATTTCTGGTTGTATTCTCCGAAAAACTAGAAATTTCGGACGGTAAGTTAACTGGCTACATATGGTGACAGTCGTCCTCATACAGGCCTACCACCATACACCATTATTACTCATTTTGTCAAAAGGCGGCAATAAGTCGAGCCGATTTGTGAGATGGAAAGTCGTATACATTTTTTTGTTTCGGGTTATTGTTTGTATGAGTATTTGACAATGTATGCTATGTACTATTTACTTTTAATAGTCATAGGTGGGGCCTAGTTTTGTGTAAGGGCCCAGGGCGGCTTAAGACGTCCCTGTTTGCAGTATTTAGTAACTTAGTTCAAAGAGTTATATTGCCCAAAATGAAGGATTATCAATTTCTTATTGCAGTGAGTAAACTTAAGCCTCATTGATGTTCTCTTTATATGAACTTCAAAGGCAGATTAAGCTATCAAAAGCTCATGTTATATCACTTGGCATTACAAGATGGCGTTTGAAATCCGAAGAAAAGTACCAATTTTATAGCTGTAGCAGATTTGATTTCCACTTTTCGAAAACATCCTCTACCCTCCTATTCACACAAACTAAACAAAACGAACAATAAAGTTATAATATCTTAAGCCTAAGGAAAAAAAACTAGACATGTAACAAAGAAAGTCGCAACAGCTCAACAAATTTCAAATTATTTTCAGCCATTGTGATTCACTTTCTTGATATCCAATTTTGTACTACATACAGTGAAAAATGTAATATTCCAGCAAAAAATCATTATCCATCTGAAAATATGTAAAAAAACTACAGGAGACAAACACAAACAAAATTCAATTGTTTATTGAACAACCCTTTGTGTGTGTGAAAGTACTAATTAAAAAATAGACATCTTGTTAAATGATTTAAGACACTTCATAACACCGGAGCAACATGATAAATGTAGCTGATGTGAAACAGGCATGGATTACATTAAAAAGAAACATCACTGAATATTGCAAAATGCCAATTCTATTAAAAATTTATAAGTTACATTAAAACTATATGTTATACATGAAGAAAAATTTCGCATTTTATTTAAATGGTTACCTGAATGATTCTACATGTACTTTACAACATCTGTATTAATACTTTTTGGATAACATATTCAATACTTTTAAAGTACACATTAAACATAAAACAAATATGGATCAGTTTACTTGATATTATATTAAAATCCTCTAAGTACAGAAATATTTTACAAGTAAAAAATAAGCCAACTAAAAAGTTATTGTCCTCCAAATAAGTTTTAAATACATACAATATATATTAAGTGGATAGAAAAATGCCCCCCCCCCCTTTTATACAGATATAAATTGGTACAAAGATTTGAGATTTAAAAAAGTTGAATTATCCATACAAAATCAACAGTGCAGATAACATATTTAAAACGTGTTAAGAAACAGTAATGAAAATGACAGTTCAAATTTTTTAAGCTTTAAAAGAAATTTATATATTTATTTTATCTAAAGGCCATCAAATTAAAAAAAATACAAAATACTAATTAAACTAGATTTTTGTGGGTAAATAAGTCCTTTATGAATCAATTCCTGTGGAAATTTTCAGAGAATTTATTTGAAATAACATCCTTTAAAAGGCTCCTGTTCCAACTAGAAAAACTGTTAATTTTTTTTACATTAGGTTACTTGAAAAAATACTAATACATGACATGAATTGACAAAAAAATCGATATAAGCGAGAATCTTAAAATTTACTCAATAAACTAGTCAATTTCTTCTACAGATGCAAATAAATGATCACAAGCAAAAACAACTATGTTCAGTTGAAAAACTTATCCATGTCTTAAATTCATAAATTGAAACAATGCAAGGAAGTAACAACTGGAGGAGTAAACATTTTAAATTAAAAATCAAGTCAGTGAAACATCACTATTTTATTACTCTTTTATAAAAGGTTTCAAAAATTAAAAACTCAAAGATTAAAATAAAATCTAAATTGGGGAGGGGGGGGGGGAGAACCGAATAAGTGAAAACTTTGCTTACAAGAAAAGAAATTTTAAAGTTCATTTTCTTATGTTTAATGATTTTTAGAATTTCTTTGACATTTGTGTGTGTGTGAAATATTCACTTTTTTCCTTGTCATTTCATAGTTATCTAGTCTTTTAAATTACAATCACAAAGTTATAGGAACAAATTGTTGAGCTGTATATTCTTGCATTTTACCTTACTCAAATCATATATAAAAGTTTCTGCAACGAAAACACGATCGGCATTTATGATTATTGTTAAAAGAAACAAGCAACTGATTACAAGAATGATCTAACAAAGCCTGAAGATCATAGAACATTCGCAAATGATTTTCAGAAAGATAAAAATACAGCTACAACTAAACAAGGTCACTAATGTTTCACTGGAAAAAAGTCACATCTGCACTTTTAACATCAAAGGAGCTTATTAAAGCAACTAGGGTTTCCAAGACAGCTACAGTACAAACACATAATAGCAAATTATAGACCTAAACTACTAAAATATTACATTAATATATAAAAAGCACATTACATAAGTTGAAACAGTTTCTAAATACAGCAATAAGTATAAATACTGATAGCCATACACATTTTGAAAAAAATCTTTGTTTTCTTGTAAAAAATTACAATTTTACATTTCTGATAGCCTTGATAAGGAATCAAGAATAATTGCATACAGATTTTAAGATGAGCTTTTATTTTATATAATGTCTATTTCTGAATTTGCGTAATTATAAATTTGTTTGGAGAGATCAACTAAAAAATCCTCGAAGCAACCTGAATTAATTTGGGATTCAGTAACCAGCGTGTGCCATTGTACATATCTAATTAACTCATAACAGGATGCATTTTAGTTTGCATGCTCCTACTGACTTGGCACTCCATTTTACTTATGAGTTATTAGAACTTATTTACTATTAACCAAATAATCAGTCGGGTACTAATGGCTAATTAATTTTGCCTTGGGGCAAATACAATGAAAATGGTCAGTTTCAGAAGCACAACTATGAAACTCTTCTTGGAGCAAGAGTTGCAACAATTTGTCATTATGGCATATGCAAAACAATAAATTTAATCTTTGTACTAAAATTGCCTTTATTAGTGTTATCTGTAATGCTGCCAGATTAGTTATAGTTTTGTTTCCAAATGTCGATTTTTTAAAAAGCAACAAAATAAGGTTTCCTAAAGCATATAAATATTTTAATGTGTCATTACAATTAACAAGCAAGCAAAAAGGGAAGAGAACTATTGCTTTTTCAGTTTATAAAAACTAGGTATACGTTTATGAAGCAAGAAGAATTTCTGAAGGAAAGCAACATGAAAATGTTCCCGTTATTTTAAATTTTCATATTGTCCACTCCGTGAGTTCAATATTGTGACTGAAAAATTAATTAAGAGATTGCGTATTTTTTTTTATAAAAAGAACTATACTCTCCAATGGTTAAATAAAAAATTGTGTTTTTATAAATGAAAAATTACTTTCAAAGAATCCAAAACAGCAAGTACACAAGTTTCTTCATAATCATATCCTTTAAATAAAAATTATGCATAAGCAAAATTTTGAAAAATCAAGAAACTATAACAAAACATGTCTTCACACTTGTAATTTAATTTTTTACATTAATTAAATTAAGAACATCCAGTGTATTAAAATGCTTAAAATTGTTACAGACACCATTATACACATGGACCAAAATTTTTAGAATTTTATTTTGACACATGAAAGCAAATTTTAGAGACTATTAGGAGAGAGAGAAATAATACATTTAAAACCAGCAAATGAAACATTGAACTGAGTTTGGAAACAGGAAAATATTGAATACATTTTCAGTTGTGATACTTTAAACATAGAAAGAATGGCTAAAAGCTTGTCACAAAAAATTAAAAATGCACCAATAGAAAGAGGACTGATTTATAAAATTCAGATAAACACCTTTATAATTAAGTATTTACACTGCACTCTTATGCTTTTATAGACAGCATCCACATTATTTACAAATAACAATGATTAGGAATGTAAGAAAAAAACAGTGAAAACATACAAGCAACTTCAGGTTACATTATTATATTGCAAAATTTTAAAATTAGCAATGATGGAAGTAAACTATCAAAGGAAACGTAAATCCATAAAATTTATGTAACAGTTTAGAGCTTTATAGAAAAATTTAAAAATTATAAGTAGCATATTTTAGCAAAACTTTCTTTTCAATCAAGAATTAGAGATTCTGACATATGGACAAAAGGCCCAATTAGTATTTTACAAAAGACACATGAATATATATATAAATAAGACTTTGTGCCTTTTATAAATTTTGTAGTTTTTACGCTTTTGAACTTTAAACAAATCGAATTCGATCATAACCTATAAAAATATAGCTTTTTAACAATAAAATGCTATCACAGATTCTTTAAGTGAGAAAAAGCTACAAGTAATACGTATATCACACATACATTGCTATAAAAATACTCTAGATCAAAATCGTAAATTTTATACATGAAATGGCATACAAGTCTTACAAATGTAATATACAACAAAATAAGGCAAATGAAATTTTCATTCACTCATTTATATATATATATATATATGTGGTATCCCTAAAAATTGATTTAGAGAAAATTTAGTATTCAAAGTCAATTGGTGCATCTTCTGCTGAACATGTGCCCATAGACAATCTGTATATAGCCATCTCTGATATACCATGATAATGAACAAAAGCTGCAGCAATAACCAAAACATGAAATATCTGGTGACTATGAAACTAAAAAAATTTATAAAACAATGTTAGAAAATAAACAAAGGAAAGATAATTTAAAAAAATGTTAAAGCAATTTTAACTTTGTAAATTAGATTTTAGTTTTATTAAAACACACAAAAGAAAAGTCACTTTCTATCTGTCAGTAAAATAATTTTTGTAGTAATATATAAAAAGAATTTAATCTAACTTTAGATTTTCTAAGTTGCAAATAGTTGAAACTCAAAATGCGAAATTTTTAAACCTAGAAGAGTTTTGCTCAAAACATAAGTTATACACAATTCAATAAAAAATTTCCGATTATATGAAAAAGTAATAATCTAATACAAGACTTGATTTATAATACATCTGACATTATCAAAACTGAATTCAAGATACATACCCAAATATCACATTTACCAGGAAAAAAACGCTCTGGTACCCTTAATGCATAAAAGCAAGCACCAAGAAGGTAAAGCGCTCCCATTAAACACAACCATCCAAAAGAGGCATGATAGACAGCTTGGAAAAATCCTTTAACTATTAAATAATGAAGAGCAGGAATAACACCACTTAAACCAAAACCAGCAAAAACTCCTAAGTTGAAAATAAAAATACTTATTGGAAAGTAAAACTATCTAAATTAATTACAAGATTCACTGAATATAATACTTATGATAATCTATTTTATAAAACTAAAGAAATTTCGCCATTACTTTAAGACATGAAAGCAAATATTGCAGGCTGCAATGGCTAATTTGGTTTCTATGCATACTTAAGCAATTCATATAACTGTTTTTACAAATAATTTAGAAAACATAAGAAAATAAAGCATTCTGATGGGAGAAAAGCATCATTCCATGCAATAAATCTAAATTAGGACACACATAAAAAATAAATAGCTAATGATAAATGTCAATTTTTTTTATTAAGAACTGATGTTTCCCTATCAAGGATATAATAAAATTACAGCTGAAATGTGTTAGCAGTTTAAAAATAAAGAAACACTCAAGATGATATGAACCTAACATTAGAGTTAGTACATAGATATAAGTGGACAAATTTGTTAGTTCCACAATTTTCATTTTACAGAATGGTCCACTTAGAATTATATTCTTTGATATATCTCCTAATATTTTCAATGATTGTTGTAATGAACAAACATGATTTGAAGAAGTTCACTATTAGATAACCAGATAATAGTTTTTAAATGGATTTTATTGAATGTGTAACAAATGTTATAATCGTATCACTAATACAAGCTACTGACAAACCGCCTTTAAGCAATAAATATTAATAGCAATAAATTGCACGAAGAGAAAAAATTGTTATTGAAATTTTAAAATTCAATAATTATTAAACACTTTAAAATTGGTAACCATTTTATTAGTATTGATTACTTCCCTCCCCTCCCCATTTTTTAAATAACAAATTACGCACTTCCTTCACTGTTACCAAAAAAAAAATAACTACAATGATGTTTGGACAAAATTGGTTGGAATCCAAATAATTATCGAGATGGACCTTTAGTTCCAGAACCTCGATCAGTTTCAGCTTGGATGTCGTCAAACTTTTGCACCACATCACAAGATTTCAAGGAGTAACTTAACCAGACATGAAATCGTTTCAATTCTGTATGAAGTTCATACAAGGTTTAAGACTCTTAACATATTACATACGGAAAATGTACTCATGTGCCTTGCAGTTTGTTACTTAAGTGCAAGTCTCGTAAGGAAGGTTATTTAACGCTAGTATGAAAATATGCTTGCTATATGTATAAGTCCAAGGTGAAATATACCTGCATACAATTCACAACAATGACTATAGAGTTGGAGAAATAACGTTAAAGAAAACTAGAAAAATCTGCAACTTGTGCGAAATATAGTAAAATTATTCGTGACAGACATCATAATTTTGACTATGGTTAGGTAATGAGGATGACACCTCAACAGCCATTTTATTGTCTTCACTTTATCATGGTGTAGAAGTTGACAGATTAAATGCACATCAGCTCTACACTATAAAGTGTTTCAAGTGAAATCAGAATTCGAAAATGATTCATTTGAAATATTGCTGCCCAAAGTTTGGCACTTTTTAATGTTCACACACTTAATAATGACCATGACGAAATCTTTAGTGTTAAAGATGTATTTGCAATTGTGGATCATGACTGTCTCACTTCTATAATCAATATTTTTAAAAATGATCCAAGTAAACTGCTATATGCTGGGAGGGTAGAGTAGTAAGGCGCTGGCCTCGGCCCAAGTCGCAGACTTTTCATGATGCAAAAAATTGAAAGCACCCATGTTGTATGATTATGCAGCACATTAAAGTTCATTGAGTGCCTGTTTGGCTTGGGTGCTCTCAGCAATATTAAATTCCTAGTACAACTTAACATCATCAGAGCACAAGTGCTGCCTTTTAAGGAGGCAACGGGGCATCAAAAATTACATTGTGTTGGTACCCAACTATATGATGCAACACTAAAAAGAGATACCAGCTACTGGGGGATGAACTATGTTTGCAATGGTAATTAACAATCTATGACCCGATTTGAAAGGAAAAAGATAAAATTGTTATATTACTGTATTAAAACTCTTTCAAGCATACATATAATTCTGTATTAAAATGTTTCAAGATTCTATATAGATAACAGAAAATTATAATGCATATGTTACTGTGAATGTCGAAAATTGGAGAAAGTCACCGGTGAGTGTCAACATATACCTCTGTGAAAGACCGAATATTTAATTATATTCTTTTTTGTTGGACTATCACCAGGGTATGCTGACAAATCACAAACAAGCTCGGGAGAAGGTTAAAACGAGATGCCTGTGTCCACAGAGAGGCGACAGCCTGTCACTAAAACCTTTCTTCTGGCACGAACAACACCATGTGACATTTGCTATGAAACACTGGCTGTTAGTCAGTTTTATACAAAGTTTGCTGGTGAATGCAAAATTTTTTTAAATAACATTTTTATCCATTACCCTAATTTAAATTGAATGGATACAGCAGTGACATGTTAAAAAAATAATGATAAAGAATAGTTAATTGTGCCATTAAAATCAGAAGAAACTAATATACACTATTATGTTACTAAAATGAATTTTTCAGTATACTACCTGAAACATGTACCATAGAAGAACACACTGAAGTGGCGTGCTTATCCGGAGGACAGAACCTTGGATCTTTGGATCCGAAACCGAGTAACTTAACCACTATACCAAAATGATCACTTTAGTACAAAGGTTGTTACTGGCTTATATAGATGATACCGCTACACACTACCTTACCAGTGAGTTGGTGGTTAGGCGAACGAATGATATAGTTGCAAATAAGAGCGGTCAGTTGTTGGTGTTGATTGGAGGAGTTACATCAAGCGAGTTAGATGACCTTGTTAGCTGCGTCAAGTGTTTTGACGAGTTGGCTACGTCAAGTGAATTTTTGACGAGTTATTGGATGCTCTTTTAGCGGATAGATGGCGCCACGATAGTTCAGATTACGTCCGGGTCACCAATAAAGTGGCGGCGCTTATCTGGAGGACAGAATCCGGAACCTTAGGATCCGAAACCAAGTAACTTAACCACTGTACCAAAATGATCACTTTAGTACGGAGGTTGTTACTGGCTTATGTATATGATACCGTTACAACACACACTTAAAGAATTTCAGGTTATATATAAAAATATTACATAATTGTAATGTTGTATTGTAATTTATGCATACAATGTCGAATGAAACAGTGCACCTACAAGAGGTATTATTATGAAACCAATGGTCAGTTCGGAGTTAAACTCAAGATGTCAAGTCAATCTAATAGACCTGCAGTCACAAAGGGATGACCATTATAAGTTCATAATGGTGTATCAAAATCATTTAATGAAGCTTGTCCAGCTATGACCTTTGAAAACAAAGACAGCTGAAGTAGCAGCATATCACCTTCAAATATTTTTAATATTTGGTGCCCCAGCAATATTACATTCAGGTAATGGCAGGGAATTCAGTAATCAAGTCATATCCGAACTATGTGCTATATAGAAATACTAAGATAGTTCATGTAAAGCCTCATGGCAGTCAACACAAGGCTCAGTTGAAAGGGTAAATGATGGGCACTGTATAAATGCAAGCAAAAATTAGTATTTCAATTCCATATAGTTAATAGTATGATATGCTAAAATATTGAAAATAAAATAATTTTTAAAGGTTTTATTCGAACTACTAGAAAAAAAACTTCGACGAGCGAAAAACACTTAAAAAAACTATAAAAACACAAACTAAACTTACCCTTTCATAATCTGCTGTCGCATTGATGCTAACAAAATGAGGAAACCCTTTAATGGGTATTACTTTCACATTCATAGTTTTCAAACCAGAAGCTGAACACATTTTTTTCCCTTCAACTATTTTTTAAAGACGTGGTTAGGTTTCCACGAGTAAATAATGGCGCTGACCAAAATGTAAACACACTTTGTTCCTTGACCTACTTTCATTGTACAAGAAGGAATTTAAATGTTGGGATTAAATTTTTCCTCTAGGTTTAGTGTTTTAAATTTGAAGGTGACGACTTTAAAAAAAACGTTTCTCCGTTTACGCGAGGGGTTGTATTATGAAAAGAATTACACAACTTAGAAAACAAAACACTTTGAAAACTTAAAAGAATATACATGAAGTACTTTTTTTTATTTTGAAGTACTTTTTCATGGTAGAGTTAGCATATTCCAAGAAAAAGTAAAGTAAATGAATGTTTTGAGCTTGATAAAGGGTTTTAAATAACAGAGACTCGGCAACGCAGGCGTCAAAAGCCTTATCACATCTGTGAGACCGAGCCTTTTTTATTCTTGTCAGTGTTTGAGTCTGGTACCCAAGAATGCTCAAAATCGTAAAATGGATGCTATAAACAAAAGTTATGGGACTACATTATCACATCTGCCGCAAAATATTCCAATAAATGAAGAGTTATTTACAGAAATTTCAGAATCTCTGTTCCACGATGGAATGACTATGATTACATAGGATTTTTATTATCATTTTCAGAACATCTTATAAATAGAAAACCCGAAAAAAAAACTTTATTCTTGAGAAGATGTTCAATGTGTTAAGTAAACATTTAACCCTCTTAAGATGAACAAACGTACAAAACATAACTATTTACACCTTGTTATCGTTATTGAGCTTGTAGTATTCATAAATTATTTGCAAGTATACACACCAACAGTGACAAAAGTGAATATAACAAACACAAGTGTGTATTATCAAAACATATTTGGTAGAAAAATAATCCTCCACATTTGTTATAAAAACAGAGAAAAGTATTCGATATTCGTTATTTCTGGTCACCCCAAAATGCATCTGAACAGTTAAAACCAAAAATTGGCGTACAATTAACAGCAAAAGAATTTAAAAAAAAAAATTGTGAAATCTGCTAAAAAATGATAAAATTACACCACCCGTCAAATTTTTATCTCGGGGCCTTCCCAAAGTGGGAAAACGAGTTTGGTGCAGAAACTCATATCTGAATAAGTGTACGAAGTTCCCATGAAAAAGATTGTATGGTGCTATAAGATTTGGCAGCCATGGTTTTCGAAAGAAAAAAATTATAAATTTGTTTCGGGACTACCTTCAGAAGAAGACTGATCTGATTGTACTGGATGATATGATGAATGACGTAACGAGTGAAATTTCACAAATGTTTACTATGGGGTCGCATTATAAGAAATACAGCTTGATACTTATAACACAAAATCTTTTTCCGAGAGTAAAATATATGAATATTAACCTTAACGCACATTATATAATTTTATTTCATGATAATCGAGATTTATCGCAAACTGCGTGTTTTGGTCGACAAGCATTTCCAGGGCACAGTAAATTTTTCATGAATTCATATAAAAAAGCAACTGAAGAACCATTTAGTTATTTGCTTGTCGATGTTCATCCAAGAGCGCCAGAAGTACAACGTCTCCGCAAGTCTTTATTTCCCGACCATGGAATGATTAATTGGGTTTTTGTTCCAAAAGAAAAATCAATCGAATCAGCCGACACGTTCATTTGCTGCATGTGCTAGCTCAACGAAAAACAATTTTAAAGAGCGCAACAGCTGATCAAATAAAAACTATCAGCAAAATTTGTCAAAATTTATTATCCGGTAACATACTCACAAAAAAGATTAAAAAAAATTGTGTAGTTACAAAAGAGTGATACGATTATTAGCCAATAGGAGAACGTTCCTATTTCTCGCAAACGTAAGCTGTTTACTATCAATAGTCAAGTCGGTGTTTTTCTCCCTTTAATACTACCAGCTGTTTTGAGTCTTTTAGGCGGAATTGCTGGAAAAGCGATCGGCAAACGTATACAAGAAATATGGCTCAAGAGATGGGTTTAGTCCCGAAAGGGTTAATATCACGTTATTTTGCAGAAAACCGAGTAGAAAACAATATTTCGAGTTTGTTGCATGAAAAAGAAACACCTGATGACATAAAGGCTAAACTGCAATCGGATTTGATATCAAAGTACCAGAGAGCGAGGCAACCTCCTCCACCTCCGAAATTCCTCGAACCATTCGATGACAGAACCAGAGCTTCCATTAACAAACATACCCGAAGTACCATCAAGAATCAACATTATGGCAAAATATATAGGATATTCCATACCCAAGACACAAAAAATTTATATATTGCCTATTTTAGAAACACTCAGATGCTAACTACACATTCAATGATAAAAAAGTTTCAATTTGATGGACAGCCACAACAAAACAGTCATGTTGTAGACCTCTTTAGCTAAATGATAAAAATAATCAACGTCTCCTCCTACAGCATTTGCAAAATTTTGCGCAGCATTACGTCATGTGAATATTCCTTTGGAATGGATCGGTAATAAAAGATTAAGAGAATAGTTACTTCTTTCAGATGCAAATCCTGTGTTCACAAAGATTACTCCACATTCGCCAGAAATAAAAAAAAATGGCAAACTTGGACTGATTAAGAAAATTATACTTTAATCCAAAGGAACAGTCTTCTTTCGGAGGTATGAAGCGTTTGTCAAAAGCAAGCGGAGTTCACCGGCATGATGTTCAAAAACGGCTTTCGCAGCAAGACGTTTACACATCACACAAAACTGTTCGTTATAAGTTTCAGAGACGAAAAACTATTGCATATGGAATAAATGAATTGTGGCAGAGTGATTTATTAAACATGCAAAAGTTCTCATTACAACAAAGGATATCGCTATATTTTAACCATTATTGATGTGATGTCACGATATTTGAGAGCTTTTCCAACTAAAGATAAAGGAGCCAGCACAATAAAACAAAGTATTGCAAAAAGTATTTAAAAAAGTAAAACCCAAAAATCTTCAAACTGATAAAGGAACTGAGTTTTACAATAAAATTGTACGCGCTAAGTTACAGCAACATAAAATTCATCACTAGTCTACTAAAAGCGAAACAAAATGCACGATTCTAGAACGCGCGCACAGAACTTTACAATCGTAAAGAGTCTTTACCTATCGTAATCCCTATAAATATTATGATATTTTCCCTGAATTAGTACATTCATACAATCATTCCATCCATCGCGCTCATGGTTTTGAACCCGCCCAAGTGACAACAGATGACGAACCCGAATTATATAAACGTTTATATCATTCGAATGTAGATCCACAATTCAGTTTTGCAGCAGGAGACATAGTCAGATTATCGAAAGCTCGCAAAACTTTTCGCAAAGACTATTTTCCAGGTTGGACTGAAGAAGCATTTCACATTTATAAAAGATATCCAACAATTCCTCCAACTTATACATTACACGATTTTAATTCTAAATAAATTAAGGGTCGTTTTTATAACGAGGAGTTACAAAAATTAGACAAATCAACGAACGCCTATTGGGCAATAGAAAAAATCCTTCGGACTAAAGGTAGAGGTGCTTCTCAATTATTTGTAAAGTAGGTCGGATTTCCCGATTCTCAAAATTCTTGGATAAGAGCTGATCAAATCGCATACTATAAGGAATCAGAACGCGAATGATTTTCATATTTTGCTACCTTCTAATGCGAGTATGAATTATTTCCCCTATAACACTCCAGATCACTTTCAAACAAAATTGGCTTCTCCAATAACTTTAAACGGAGAATGGGAATATTTGAGCGAAGTAACTATTCCCGGAAAGTATTTTACCATTCACACTAATTACGATTCTTATTCGATAGAAACCATTGAAAATGTAGAGAGTACAACATTGACGCCTGAATTTTATATCCCCCTCTACAACGAGGAATATCTGGAGTTTACAGAAGGTGATAATGCTAATGTGAAAAAACTGATAAAAGATCTTACAATTACTTTTTCGCTTATTGAAAACAAAAAGAAAATAAAAATCAATGTTAACCCCTATTGGGAATTGACTATAACATACGAAAAGGCAAATAATTTTCTTCGTCTTTTAAAATTAAAAATCCTTACAAAGATTATGTAGTACCTGGTTATCTAGCTGGAGCAACAATCCTACGCAATTATAGCGCTCCAAATGTTAATTTTTTTTAAGATCAGGAAATTCGAGTTGCCCTTAAAAGTCCATTGACTAAGAAAATACAAGACATTTCACTTGAAGATTTGAATTCGAGTGACATATTTGATCAAATTACTAAGAAAATAATCTATGAAACAGGAGATGTAACAGCTGTTTTTAAAAAGCAGAGAAATAAAGTGATTGTTACCTTGAATTCTAATATTGAACTAAAAATGAATCGCAATTCTTGTCCCAAACTGATGGATACACTAAACATAAAAACCGAATTGCATATTATTAGAGATGCTAATTTTCCCAGAATTACACAGAAAATTGAGGGAGAAAAATTTCAACTTATCGAAAACGAAAATTTTCCTCTCATTTAAAAAGCATGAAAAACTTATAAGTTTAAAATTTGAAGTGGTATGTACCAACACGCGGATGCTTTGTTTAAAGAATTTAAGTATATTGTTTTGAGAGAGATGGTAGATTCTAAAGTCGAAATGAGTGTACCGCTTCATACCAAAGTAACTTTCAGAGAAAAGCTTTCAAATATGCTAGGATTTCGAATGAATACCTTAACGTCTGATTATATTTTAGAATGGCGAGCTGGAATTACAGAGGTGTATGTGTATTGTGACATTATCGCTCCTTCATTGGTAGGGGATACATCAGCACCCAATTTAAAAATCATACCAATTGCGAACAAATATAAGGAACAAATCAAGAAACAGTTTACTGCCCCGTTATATTTCCCCATCAAGAAGAACTATTTCGATACAATTGAAATCGAGTTATTAACAAATAGTGGCACATCTATTAAATTTATATCAGGCAAAACAAACCTTGACTTGGTGTTTCGAAGGAAAACTGCATAAAACAACCTACAAAGTGTTTTTGTTATATGTAAAACTGTCAGCCTTTGAGAAACGTGGGCAAAGATTAGATCCGAATGGTTGTATTGGATACTATTGTAAACAACAAATAGGAAATGGCTCTTACTTTGCTTCAAATTATCCCATACAAAGAGGTTATGGACTAATTAGTAATCTTAGGAGATATGCAATGTCGATTATGATAAAAGCTGGTAAATATTTGGGAAAACATTTGCCGAGCACAGGTCAGAATGTATTGGAAGATATGTCGAAAGGAAAATCCTTTAAAGAAGCTTCAAAATATCAATTGCGGCAAGTTGGTGAAGAGACTAAAAAGGATATACTTCGCAAATTGAAAGGAGGAGGTGTTAAATGAAAGAAACAGAGTTCACGACGACAGACCAAGAGAAAAAAGTCTTGCGAGAAAGACTTGTTTACTGATCTGTGAAAAGTATTACTGCAGCAAAAGTGAATTAGATTTGTTTACAACATCTCCAATACAATTGGCAATAGATCGATCATCGTTAGTAGAAATTCATCCCGTTGCATCCATATCTGACAACAATACTATTGAATTCCTCATATCAGGTTTAGGCGAATCTTACTTCGATCTTTCGCACCTTTTTCTAAATGTTCAAGCACGAATTATAAAAGAAAACGGGGAAGCATTTAAGGATGACAAATGTGGACCTATAAACTATCTATTGAATACTATGTTTGCAGAATGTCACATTTCGCTCAACGATCGTCAAATTTCGTCGGAAAACAATTATGCTTACAAAGCATACATTCAAAGCATGTTATTTCATTCTGAATCGTCTCAAAAAAATTTACTGAGCGCCGGACTATTTGTAAAAGACACTGCTGGAAAATTTTACGATGTCACCCTTACAGATGCAGAGCTTAATAAAGGACTAAGAAAAAGATGGGACCGTTTGAAAATTGAAAAGTTTTCGACATGCGCGGTATTCTCTACACTGATATTGGAACTCAATCTAAGCTTTTAATAAATGGCACATCAATTAGAATTCGATTGCAACAAGGCCAAAAATGAATTTTCCTTATTAGCTGCTAAAGGGGATTGTCTTCAAATAGAAAATAAGTCTATATGTCAGAAAATGTGAAATTTCGAGTTCCATTCTGGTGGCGCATGAAAAGGCACTTTAACAGTCGCTCATACACGAATAGAAATGAAAATATTCACAGTGAGTTCCGGTCTGAAGAGTAGCACCATTCCTAATGCAGTTAATGGTGCTTTGCCTTCACGCATATTAGGGTTGGTTTCGAATTCTGCATTTAATGGGGATATGAAAAAGAACCCCTTCAATTTTAAACATAATTTAAACCATATTGCGCTCAGTGAAAATGGTATACAGATACCCACTACTGCTTACATGCCTGACTATGCAAATGATTTGTATGCGAGAAACTATTTAAGTTTATTCACCGATTTGGCTCAACATAAAACGAATGTAACATACGACGATTACAAGGAAAACACATGTTTGTACGTATTTGATCTCACTCAGGACTTTTCAGCCAGTAATCCATTTGGAAATGTGATGCAAAGTGGAGACATTTCGATTCACTTAAAATTCGGTGCAGACCTCCCCGAAACAGCTACTTTAATTGCTTACATGGAAATGCCATCGCTTATAGAAATCGATAAAAGCCGAAACATTTTCACGGATTATTAAAAAGCCAGCTCACGGATTCCCTTGTTTTGAATAGGTTATCTCTTTCGGACTCCAAACTACGCTATGGTACCTCGAGGATCTATTCTAGCGATATGCTTCCAAAACAAAGGAAACATTATCGCTCCTTTATTTGTGAATACAGATCCTGCTCATTGCATGGGTCGACATTGGCAAGCTATATATTTTAGGCATGACAACCATTGTGCTTTTTTTCTGTTCTTACAGAACACGACCTCAGCATGATATTAAACAGTTTATAATTGAAAACTCAACCAGTTTTGAATGGAACGAAAATATTCTGCAACATCCAAACACAATGACATGCAGTCTCTTCTACCTCTATTTTTTGTGGCATATTTCTCGAGGGCTTCCAATTGCGTGATGGAAATCACTGTGCTAATGAACGAATCGTTGAAAATTTTGTCCAAAGGTATTTAAAACTAGTTCATGTTCCCCGACCTTTGTCTCTTCAGTACTGCCAACCTCTGTCGACCAGTGTATAAAAGGTGAAACAGATTAGACTCAAGTTTAAAAAAAGAACCGATAATGGAGAAATTTGGTTATCTGGTTTGAGAAAGCAATTCGCCAGGAGAATTTCTCTACATCAATCCATCCTTATTTTTAAATATTATTGAATGTGTTCAGAATGTTGTATTACGTAAAGATATTAGCGATAAGAGAATTGTCTATTTTAAGATATTAAACAACTGTGAAATTGTACAATACTTTCACAATGATGTACCTAAAGAATGCTTTGGTTTTTGTCAACTACAGTGGTGGCAAAAAGTCCTGAACACACTCATTTTTTAGCGTAATTTTTGTGTTTGACTTCATTTTTCGTTGTGAAATTATCGCACTATCTTAAATATTGTTATTGATTATAATGTATTTTTTCATGCTGATTTCAAATCTGTTTGTAGATTTCATTTAAAGTAAATAGTTTCATTTATATGTTGAAAAAACCTTGACAAGAAAGCACAAATGTGTTTTCCACCAATGAAATGCTCTGTTATTTCAAGCAACAACAACAAGAAGAAAAAGGTGAAACGTGGTTTATTGTATTGAATGCAGTTGTGTGCTTGTGGAAAATAGTGTATTGAAAGCAATTTGAAGTGCGTTTGTGGAAAATATTGGAATTATGGCTAAATTTTCATATCTGCCCGAGAATAAAAGGTACAAAATTATTCTATGCGCCAAATTGCTGCTAAAGTACAATGTGGCCTTTCTACTGTTCTGAGAACTTTGAAAAGATTTTCTGAAACAAATTTTATTGCGGACAGAGGGTGATCAGGACGACCAAGAAAAACATCTTTACGTGAAGACAGGTTATTGCACAGCATTTCACTTTCAAATAGAAAGCTTAATTCCTCGCAAATTTTGAAACAATGGACTTTGACATCAAATGTGAGTGTATGCCCAAGAACTGTTAAAGGAAGACTGCTGGAAATTTGGTTATGAGGCTGTAAAGCGCGCCCAAAACCATTAATGACTCAATTTCAACGCAAGAGAACATTCATTATGGACTATTAAAGACTGGGAAAAGGTAATATTTAGAGATGAGAGTCAGTTTTGTATTTCTGGCAACCAAAGTAGTGCCTATGAAAGACGACGCACTCATGAGGAATTCAGCCCTCAGTGTCTGAAGCCCACAGTAAAGTACCCACAAAAGTGATGGTATGGGGTTGTATGTCTTCTCATGGTGTTGGAAGGCTTCACATTGTTAGCGGAACAGTGAAAGCCATGGATTACATTGAAATACTATGAAATAAATTGCTACCAATTGCGAGAGATCTTTTTGGGAATCAGTCATGGATTTTTGAGGACGATAACGGCCCTTGTTATCGTGCAAAGGTAGTCCAGAAATGGTTGAAAGACCATACTGTGAATAGAATGAACTGGCCAGGACAGTCTCCCGACCTTAATCCAATAGAGAACTTATGGTTTAAAATTGGTTATGAAATTTCAAAGAAAAAACCTTCAAACAAACGTGAATTAATTGAAGCTTTAATATTTTCCTTCAACCATATTGTCACGAAAGATCTTTTGAAATTGGTGCATTCCATGCCAAAAAGATGTAGAGCCATAATTAAAGCAAACGGCTGGCCCATAAAATATTGATTTTCTAACATGTGACAACAATGTAATTTTCAAAATGCTTATTAAATATACCGTATTTGTCAATTTTTGTGTTTTTTTTCTTTGCATATTATGTTATTCTATATTGTTTTATTCTGCACATATTTCACATTATTGTGTACAGGCAGCTTTACTACAAAAAATATTTTAGTCATTAAGAAACTAGTAGTAGGTTTGAAATCAGCATAAAAAAATACATTAAAATCAATAACAATATTTAAGATAGTGCGATAATTTCACAACGAAAAATGAAGTCAAACACAAAAATTACGCTAAAAAAGGAGTGTGTTCAGGACTTTTTGCCACCACTGTACATAGAACTGATCCAAATGAGAGATTTAAAGTGTTTTCTCCCAACAAAAATCTGTTTGTAAATCTATTTGATTGTGTTCTAGAAGCAAGAGATATCCCTTCAGACGAAGGTGACTGTCCACGTTTTCAGCTGCAATTTGGCTATTTTAAACTGTTAGCAGATGAACTTGTAAAATTATCAATATTGGTTGAAATAATATTACTTATGTATAACCGTTTATTGATGAGTTTTGTATTATATGTTATTGCTTGATGTATTACCATGTATCATTTGTGTAACTCTAATAATATTACTTGATATATAACTATTTTATTGATGAGATTTTGTATTCTAACCATGTTATGTGTATTACAAAATGTTAAAAAAAAATATATGACTTTTGTAACCTACACCTAAGAATCTAAATAAAAGCTAATTTGTTTAACACTGGTTTTAATTATTTCGATGTTATACACTTTATCAATTAAGGTGATATGGTACCATCTTGGAAATTTTTTTTATTTTTAATATTTGGTTTTAATTGTAATTTATAAAGGTTATTATTTAATAATAATTCCATACAAAAAAATATTAATTTGTAGCAAAATATTTGTAAAATTTCTCAGGCTTTTTTAAAAAAAATAAGTCTCTTTTCTTTCAAATTTTTTTTTGCCAAGTACCTTATACTATACTACATAAAACGGTGCATGGGTTTTTTTCTGCTGCTGCTCTTTAATTTTTTTTATAATTAAACTTCCAAAAATTCTCAAAAAAAAAACAAACATTAATTTTGATTGTGAAATTTTTTAGAAAAAGTACTTAGCATGTTAGAGCCAATTCCCTGCACAGTTATACAAAACATACATTTCAGAACATGTATAAAAAAATTTCAAACCCAAACTGCAGTTTCGTCAACTTTTTTTCCTACCGCTGTGGGATCATTAACGCATAATGGAAGGAAAAAAAAACACTGATGCACGAAACTGTTTCTTTATCTTGAGTCCTTGTTAAGTATGCAAAACACAGAGAGAAAATGTGTTTTTTGATAACGTGCTAGAGAAAACGGGATTCCGCCTTTTTAATTTTATTTATGGACTACATTTTGCTTCCGTTTAATGTTTGACCGTTTGTGTATTACGAATAACTCAAAAAATGTAATTTGAGTGACCTATAATTAGGAATGGAATTTGATTAGCACTCCTCTGGATTTAATTATTTTTTATACACGTTATCTAATTTAAATGTATCCTTGGTTTAAGATAATTGAAAAAAAATAAGGTTAGCGTCTAACTTAAATGTATCCTCGGCAAAACTTTACAAAAGAAATTTGAATGAGTCCTTTAAATAAAAATTATATGCAAGTAAAATAAAATAAATATTTCAAGGCAAAACTATCTAAAAATTAGTATAAATAGTGCCTTCAAAACGCGTATTTCAACAATCGTTTGTTTGCATCATTACTACTCCTGAAATTCTATGATGGCCGGCAAAAATGGTGAACGTATTTTCCTCTAATCCATGGTTAGTTTTAATTGCATAAACATTGAGGGGAACCTAAAGTTATTTACATGTGAAGTTGAAAATTTTATTTCTATTTGTAATTTACCTCTCGGAAATATAAACAATATTTATGATATGAAATAAGTTTCTTTAAAATGTTTTTTCCGCCGGTGAAGCTTTTAAGTAGTGTGGTGAATTTTTGCTTGCATTTATACAGCACCCATTATTTAACACTACTTATATTACTTTCAGGTAATGGCAGGGAATTCAGTAATCAAGTCATATCCGAATTATGTGCTATATAGAAAGACTAAGGTAGTTCATGGAAAGTGTCATGGCAGTCAACACAAGGCTAAGTTGAAAGGGCTAATCAGAATATACAGTATACGTTAACTGCATGGATGAACGATAATACAAATAAATGGTCAGATGGTTAGCCCTTTGTTCAATTTGTCAAGAACAGTACATACCATGAAGGAATACACCAAAGTCCTTATGAAGCTATGTTTGAAGTTGAACTGAAGAGAAGTATATTACCGTCATCTTTCCTTGGCGATCAAATCCCAAACATTATAACCGAAGAACAGTTAAAAGAAATGTTTGAAGAAAATCTGAGCAGAGTCTATACCAAAGTGTTTACTCCAAAGGATAATTTTGAAGAGGAACTTCAGCCCACCACATCTTCAAATCAAGCTCCGACTGCACAAGGAGGTAATTTCTATTAAAAGGGTTGCTGCGAAAGTTACTCTTCTAATACAAGTAATGAAAATGTTACAATCACAAAAAGAAAACTTTTTCCTGCTCAAAATGGTGACACTGTGCAAATACAAGTCCCTGATGTCAACCATGGTTGTACAGGTGCCCGAAATGTGTTGGTGGTTGTTGGAATAGAAGACACCAAATTTTATAAATTAGCAAACAAAAATGGTACCTCTAGTAGCTTTATATTAGTAATCAGTTTGAAATTTGAAAAGAAAAATTACTTTCCATAGATGAGATTTCAAGAAATGTCACAGAAGCTGCTGCAGCCAATTTGAGAAGTGGAGAGCAAGGCTATGCATGCTGTCATTGCAAAAAGAAATGTTTCACTATTATAAATATAATTGTAAAAGCAAAGGACTCTTGTGCATTTCAGAATGCCATAACAGTTTCAATTATTGCAAGAAATAATATAGTATAACGTCAATCACATATAATTAAGTCCAATACTACAGCTTTAACTTAAATAGATTTAATTACAAAAAATTTTTTACTACAATTTCATTAGTTTTAAGTTTAACATTTAATTACTATAGCTTTCTCCTATTTTGACATTCATAATATGTTTTAATAATAAAGTATGATTTTAAAATGTAACAAATTTTTTTCCCCAACATTCACCATCAATGCATAATGATTGTCGACATACACTGGGAACAGTCTGAATATATAAGAATACGAAAAATATTGGGTGTTTCACAGAGGTATTTGGTATACGTTGACATTCATTGGCGAGTGTCAACATTCTCCAGATTTCCAACATTCATAGTAACATATATGTACTTAGAGTCTTACATTTTAAGACTTACTATTGACATGCACATCATATACAAAAATACATATCTTATTTGTGATCACGTGACTTTTTGAGCAGTGAATTCATAAGCAGGCATATTACATTGAAGGAAAAATTTCATGAATAAGTGTGCAAATTCTCTTAGTTTTTAAGAACAATTAAAACAAAATTTTAAAAAGAAACAATACATTTACATTTTTAAATTAACCAATCTTTGGTAGAAATAATTCAAAATGAATAATACAATAAAAGCAATTATTTTACATGTAAATGATATTGTAGTTAATAAATTCATATATTATAAAAATGTTTTTTTCCCCCTGCTAAAATATCCAAGACTAATAAGGTGTTAATAGTGACTTTTTAAAAGTATGAATAAACTATTATCTTTAAAAGGCCCAGTTTCCTTGAAAATTTTAAAAATTTAACTGTTGGGCCCTATTAATTACATATTTTCATGAGCACTAATAGATTTTATTACTGTTTAAAAGACTAATAACATATGAACAAATATTCTATTTAAAATTAAAAAAATTGCATCTGCTTCTTAATGCTGTTTTGTTAAATTTGGTTTGATTTCAATGGTAATCTACACATTTTAAATGCTAATTAAAATGTTTTATAACTTTCTTTAACAATTCACTGTAGTACATAAGACTTTACACTTCCTTTTCTACCGGTTGTGGCTGATGCCAAGAACACGCTTTTATACTGAATCGAACTAAAAAGTAAAAAAAAAAAATTCTTAATATAAGAATAAAATTATGAACGAGAAAATTAATGTCATTGGGGTAAAAGCGTGGGGTGCAATTTTGGAATTGAAAGAAGTCAGAAACTATAACAATTGACATATTTATAGAACACATAATATAAAAGCGTGTTCTTTAGTTTTTTAAAATTATAATTTATTTTTCATTTTTTAGTTCGATCTACAATAAAAAGAGTGTTTAGTTTTTTAAACTGTCATTTTTTTCATTGTTGAATTTATCCTTGAGTTTGATATTTGGAGCCAGAATTACGTGGCTGCTGCAATAAGTCTTGTTCTTCAATGGATTTTAATTGAAGGATCTGAAGTGTATTTATTCTCTCTGCTTACGGGGCCTCGGGTGAGTGCCGTATCGTTATATTAGATTCCGTCTCAAAAGAACAGGTCAAACAAATAAAATGTGAGGTAAGAAGAAAAATATCGAAATAAAAAAAAATTTAATGTACCACATGTTTTTATATCGGACTAAAGAGCATTAAATTCATCCTTTTCGTCTTTTTTTCTTTTTTCACATTTTCATGCATTTTGGATCAACTTCTGAGATATGGTCCAAATTTCAAGTCTCTAGCTCATCGGAAATTCACACAGTTTAAAATCAATTACAAAATTCCACCCGGACCAGTTATTAAAAACATGGTATTATTAAGTGTCAATCTTATTCTCACCTTTTAAACGTATTGCATAAAGTTAATTCGTATAATCACTTCTAAACGTATTGCTTTGTAAAAATAAAAAATATTTAGCAGTTAGAACATAAATTTTTTTTTTCACATCACGAGCCTATTTTTTTATTCCCATTTTCAGAAAATGTTTATATTATAAATTGATAACACACACCCACTCTCCACTTTCTCACATACAGAAAACTTTTTTCTTTGTTTTATTTTTATAAACCACAAGTGTATTAATTAAAAACACTAGCTGTAGGGTTACACCTTTTTCTTTTAGTCGCTAAATCTGTAATCAGTTGCCAAATCTGGAAATTTTACATGGAATTAGTCGCCAAATCTGGAAATGGTATATTGAATTAGTCCCGAAATCTGAAAATTGTATGTGCAATAAGTTGCTAAATCTGGAAGTGGTATATGGAATTGTTGCCAAATCTGATTATCGTGATTTCTGACGATCCTGATGAGGACAATGGAACAAAATTATGAAATTATTGTATTGTCATTGGGCCTTGACAAATGTGCAAAATTTCGAATTAATCAGACCTTTATAAGTGGGTGAAAATCGAGTTCGAAGATTCTGTTACATGCAAGTGAAACTTACAAAAGCGTGTTAAAAAGAAAACAAATATCAAATTTCACGGTTTAACATACACACCCACCTCAAACCCTTCAAGGTTCAACACGCAAGAATACTGACATTGAACGTATACAGTACAAAAAAAATAAATAAAATACATTAAATGTAATACCAGATTCACAATACTTTAAAAAAAAAATTCAAAATATAATTTAGACAAAAATTAAATCTCTGGATTTGAAAAAAACCACCGGGATCTCGGGGGCTGCAAACCCTAAATTTAACTTCAAATAATCAATTTTTTGCAATTGCGGAAAAGAATCAAGATTGACGCGTTTTCGCGGACTTATCACAATCAATCGAGCTTACATTTTTAGGAAGTGCACACTTTTTTATATCTGGCAATTTAAAAAATCAGATTCCCAAAACTTGCAATTTTTTGAAAATTACACGGATTTTGACAAACGTCAAGCAACTGCCCAATTTCTGAAAACAATTGTGAGAAACTTTTTTTCCTGTGAGTCAAATCTCATGATCCAAGCTTTGACAAAAGATTAAAACTTTTAAAAATAACGAGTTCAAAAAAATTGTTTTTCATCTAACAGTAATTAAAACTTTATTTACACAACTTCTTCCTTGAATTTTTCTGTTTGAATATTACCGTTCTTTGTAATCTGTGAAATTTGGAAAGTTTAACTAAAAAACTGAGCAAAAAATGCTCATACAAATTAAGTATTCACTTAGAAATGCCTGTACAGCCTAAAAATAGAACGAAGGAGAAAGAAAATCCCTGCCGGCAGAAAGTGAAAGAAATATTCTAGTTTGAAATGGAGATATAGCTGGTAGGGTACACATACCTCTGGTGGAGCTATGGAAACAAGTCTCTGGTTTAGAGCAATAGAAATGAGGCTCTTCACTTTAACACCACACAACTACCCTTCTAACTAGGTCAACTACTTTTAAAATTTGACACATAAACAAGAGAGGCCTCGCCGCTCCCACATCCTATTTACACATGCCTGCTCTAATGCGAGTTTCTAGGTAACTTGCCATTTTGTAAATTACAGCCCTTGTAAAAAGCATGGCCAAGTTGTAAAATATGTTAGTTCAAAACCATGTAAAAAACCAAGAGTAGTGCACATTTTATTTCATGAGAAAATCACCCAATGTAAAATTCTAAATAAGGTCGATTAACCTGTGATATATCACGAAAATGTACCTTTTAGATTCTTTGAAAGCAAGATTTAATTGCTTTCAGCAATTATTTCAACATTTTGCAGCTATTTTAGGCAAAATATTTCCTAAGATTCCAAGTAAATAATTTCATATTTTACACACCATTCATTTTCAAGAAATGCATTAATGATTGTATACATATATTTAACCCCATTCAGAATTATTTATACAACTATCCAATCGTTTATCTACACAAAAAAAAATTGTATAAAAATAAATTTATAATTTTCTTGAGGTCGATGATTTTGCAACAATGACCAGTACCAAAAAAAAACTTATCTACATCAATATT
Organism: Trichonephila clavata; assembly: GCA_019973975.1. Taxonomy (NCBI): domain Eukaryota; kingdom Metazoa; phylum Arthropoda; class Arachnida; order Araneae; family Nephilidae; genus Trichonephila; species Trichonephila clavata. The sequence goes on along the minus strand of BMAO01012538.1, from coordinate 80,939 downwards.
ATCCTATTACATTCATTTTAATGACAATGAATGTAATTTTCTAGCAATTACTCACCGAATGTAAAATTACTCTAAAAAGTGCATACGTTTTATTGAACAATGAGAAAAATCCAAGAAAGTTACAATGATAAGAGAATAAACAAAGCATGGGTATTGGCATGTTCTTAGAAGGCTTGTAATTAAGCATCTTTGAAAGCATATTGTTTTCTTTTTTCATTCAATACTTTTGACTTAATATAATTTTTTTTATTCTGGACAATATTTAACAAGGATTTTAGATATACAGATATTACATTGTACAGAGATCAGATTGTATGATTTAGTTGTGTACATATGCTTTTTACAACAACAAACTGAAGCATTTGAAAATGGCTATTTTGTGGTTCAAATATAGAAAAATTTATCTAGATATCTTATTAACTATAAGTTACCTCGTAGAGCAAAGAACTACAAGAGTACATTAAATAAGAAAAGAAAATGAAATTAAAATTTATTATGACATTACAAATTTAAAAAAAGGCACCAGCAAAATAACCTATCATACCTCAATTTTGTTAATTTACGCTGGTGTGCAAAACTTAAGCAACAATGTAAATTTTAAGCAGATAGCCATGAAATTGCAGAAAAGGGGATATTGTGATCAGTACAATGTAGAAAATTGATGTGTATGAAAATGTCAGGAACAAGACATCATAGGCGATGCAAGTGAATACAAAACACATGCAGCTCAAGACTAGAATAGAAAGAAAAACAGAGGCACAATTACCACATTCGCTGCAAGTGAGTTCTTCGGTGAAATATGGTTAGAAGAAATCACCTGGACGATTTCACACGTGGAAGAATGATTGGAAAGCTAGAGGGTGGAGGGGCACAGTTTGACCAGTGTAGCTGAAAAGTTCAGAATCAGCAAAAGTATATAGTTTCATGCACTTGGAAAACTTTCCAAATCATAGGTACAGCTCTTAGAAAAGTTGGTGGAGGGCACCCTAGGAAAACAACTGCCATGGATAACTGATATATACTTCTGCAGGCAAAAAGAGCGCGATACCAGTCAGCAAGCACCATTGCTCAGCAACTGTGTGCAGTAACAGGGCCACAATGTTACAGTGGCCAGACGCCTTCACAAAGGTGGCCTGTTCACCAGTCTTCCTGAAAGTCGTTTTAATTTGAAAGTTGATCTTTGGCATCACCATTTAGAGTATGTACAGAGCACAAAAACTGGACATCTCATTAATGGAGTTGTGTCCTCTTTACTCATGATAGTTGTTTCAATGCCTCAAGCTACTCTCAATGCTAGATGATTTGGAGAGAGGTCAGGACACTGTTTCATCACAGAAAGTGACCGTTAGAGTGGTCCTAGAGTTGTCTGGGAAGGCATTATGCTCAATGGGCAGGCTGAGCTCCACATTTTCGACAGAGATTCAGTAACAGGAGATCGCTATTGTAAGGAGGTTATAACCCCCTCCCCCCACCATATATGTCTGTTCAAAGGTGCTATTGAACCAGATTTCTAATTTCAGGATGACAATGCAAAGCCACACTGGACTGCTGATGGCCATCAGCTATAGGAAAGTGAAGATATCACTCGAATGGATTTACCAGTATTCGCGCCCAGTTTAAATTACTGAACATATGTGTAGGATGCTCCGGGAGACTTTGCAGATTGATTACATCCTCCAGGGAACACCCAACAACTGAAACACATGCTGATTTAGGAATAAGCACTCCTTCCTCAAGAACTGTTGGACAATTTGGTGCTAAGTATGGAGAGATTGTGCAAAGCAACCATTGCAGTAAGGAGAGTGCATATCTCATGCTAAGGAACATCTGCTTGTTGTTCTCCTTTTTGGACAGAAAATCAGTGTAACAATACTATGAGTGCAACAAGGCCTTTTTTTAAAAAAAAAATTCCACTGTTATTTACTATGATCTATTTAAAAAAAAATTGAGTTTAAAGGTTCAGTATTGATGAGGCAAAAAAGTTTTAGATTTTTATTTAAACAGCCAGCATTTCTAAAAAAAGGAACAAGAACGATTAGGTATATATAAAACAAAATTAAACTTCACGTGTGTATAGAGTGAAGTACACCACCAATCACCAATGTGATGCCATTTACAAATATGTCTTACAATGTCACTAGCAGTGCTACTGTAAATTTGCATATTCATCTGATGAACATGCAAATAAAAAGTTCTCATGCAGCTTGGATGTTTATGTAAATTATAGAAGGGACACGAGATCTAAATTAAATTGCTTTTAAAACACATACTATATACATTGTTGTCACAACTAGGATTTCATCGTTTAAGTACAAAATGCTCTCTCGTTTCTGAACTACATGTCTTTCAGATGATTTCTCGTGGAGTTACGAAAAAAAACAACAACCATGTTGTCCAAATGTTTTGCACACCAGAGTGTAATATAATGACTACTAGGAATGAGGCTTCATAAAAAGAATTGTCAAATGTTTAATAAAAGAATGTATTACCTTCAATTACAAATCAAAAGCAGCTTTAGAACTGCAGATTTAAAATAAACTATAACATACCTGCCCTTAGCCATCGAAACTGAGGTTCACTGAACTTATCCCACATAGAAACTATTATGGAGGCAGCACCAAGAACACTAACAAGCACAAAGTAAAATACCTTAGGCTGGTAGTCACAGTAAAAACCGTAGTATAGCCAAGGAACAAATGATCCAATAATTAACACTGCAATACCACAATAGTCAAGCCTGTAAAATTAAATACTTTGCTTAATTATGAATATGCAGTAAATTAGGTGCTTGTACATCCTAATTAATTCCAGTAGTTTACTAGGATGCTCATCCATAAATGGTATATGGAATTCACAGCAATGATAAAAAAATCTTTGTAGTTTTAAAGAAGCTTAAATTAAAAGCTATAGTATTTACAATACCCCCTTTTCCTTTCTTCATACATATCAAATAGTAGGTAAAAGGCTGAATGTTTATAAAATGCAAAAGAATTCTGATTTTTTAAAAGCTAATATCAATTAGTTGAAATTTATTTTAATTTGTACTTTAAAAGTGCACACTTTTAATTTATCAACCAATTATTCACCAAACACAATTTGTAAGATTTGAGTTTTCTTTTGATAAGAAACTACTTATTTAATAGATGAAAGGGTGTAACAGTAACATTACAAAATACAGAAATAAGTGAGAAATTTTAGGAATATTTCCATTATATTTCTGTACAATTATAAGTTGAACATTTTATAATTTCCAAAAATTAGCAATACTTTTTTCCTTTGTTCTGCAAAAATTATCCAAATTTATACTTAAATATCAAACGTATTCCGATACGAATTAAATCAGGTAGGATATAGAATATAATTTATGTAATTGAAAATATGATTTCTGAAAAAGATTAAAAGGCTAAGGAATACAAACATAAAACAAAAAATGTTTCAATTCATATGCGATGGAATACTTTTGTTTACGAAAATGGCAAACGGATAATTCATATAATTTTATCTCAATATCGCCTCATGCTGCAGTTCTTATACAAGGATAAACCTGAAACTTTTTTGAGACATAAATAAGCTTTTAAAGTTATAATTACAAAGTTTTAGGAGTGTTCAAAGTAGTCTTCAGCATCAATGCACCTTTTGTAAATGAATTTTTCACTCATTAAATGTCTGAAACCATTCATTTCTTGTAATTGATGAAAAAAATTGCTTTTTATAGCCACATCAATCCCTTCTGAATGAGAACTACGTCTATGTAAGTTCTTTTTTTAGATTAAAAAATAACCAAAAGTCGCAGATAGCTAGATCTGGAGAATAAGGTGGATGTTCCATCGCTTTAATTTGCTTTTTGTTTAAGAAACTCAACAGCTAATCTGGCTGTATAGGAAGATGCATTGTCATGGTGAAGCATTTTAGTATACTAAGATTCACTTCTTGGAGAATGTCTGGAAGACATTTAGTGGTATGCCAGTTTGCAGTTACTGTCTTCTATCCTTCCAACTTGATGGCTTTCACCAATTCCGTACTTCTGAAGAAAACGGCATACATTACTTTTTCATTGCTCATTGTCTTTACACTGTTGTCAGCATGGGATCATCTTCAAAGACCCATACTTTGCTTTCTTGACGTGTTGGAATGCCTAAAAACAGTCAAATATTTAATGATTTAAGGGGTTGTTTTACTGATTCTGACACTCCTTTTATTGGTGCTCAGCAAGATTATGGGGAACCCTACGGCAAACCACTTTTTTCATCTGTAATTCATAAATAATTTTGTGTATGGTTGTGGATCCAATGTTAAGTTTCTTCTGTATCCTTGGTAGGTACAGCGATTATCATCCATTAACATTTTCAGTATGGCAGACATTATCTGGATTACTGTCGACCGCAGCCTTTCTGTGTGTTCATTTATAAAAAGTGTTTGCAACTTCTGCAAAATTCTTTAAACCATCTGAATATAATAGCATGGCATTGAGATTCATCACCAAATGCTAATTGCAGCTGTTGAATGCATTCAGCTTGATTTAATCCCATTATAAAATCAAAGAAAACCATAGCATGATAATTTTCTCACATCAACTCCATTTTCTCTTGTGTCTAAAATTTATTTTACATTAAACAATTTGAAGTAAGTCAGAAAAAAATCATCCGCTGTGTTAAAACACTTTACATTTTCAAATTAAGCTATTTATTTACTTCTTGCCTGCACATCTCAAAAATTTCAGAGTTACCCTCATATTATTCATAAAATCTTAAGTGCAAAATGCCAGAACTTAAAAATGCAGCCTAATGAGATGTTTATATTAAGAGGGAAAGAAAAGCAAAAAACTAGCTAATCTGATCAAGAAAATGTAATTCTGTCACATTCAATGCTATTGAAAATATGAAATTTTAGAACACTACATTAGCATAGTTTTTTTTAAAGACTAATCTTGTACACTGGTTACAGAAGTCACAAACAAGTTAATAACTGATTTATTTCCACAAAACAATTATAACTAGTTCAACAAGGAAAAAATGCACAAAGGCAGTAAAATGTTTCAAGCTAAATAATCCCGAAGTAAACTAAAATTTTTAAAATTGATACATTTCACCCACAGTGTGGTATGCACAGAAATGAAATACATACTTGCTGAAAAGTCTTCCAATATGTTCAGAATGACAGCTTACAGTATGAAACATGGAAGACATTCCAAGGCAAATAATGGCACTTGCAAAAAAGGTAGCAAAGACAACTTTTTCTTCCCATGGAATGAGACCAGAAGGACGGGACAGAAAATAAGCAGCAATGCCAACAAAAAGAAGACAACCTATAATAGGGTAAAAATCTTAAATGATAGTTATCTTACTCATAAATAAAAATATAAAAGGAACATAGCTTCATTATGGTCTCCCAAATAAAATAGTTTCCATCAGAGATTTACAGAAAGCACACACACAAAAAGATTCATACATTTTGTTTATAAAACCAGGGAAAATATATTTGGAACACAGAGCAAACTATCACTGTGTCCAAAGATGTATTAAAAGATTTTATTTCAAAGAAACTTTTCTATATGCTTAGTAAACAATGTGTTTCAAGAGATTAAAAAAAACTTGCAGAATTTTGCAGGAAAATCTTTTAAATATTTACCAAGTAAATGCGTCCATATGTTACCAGTTTCAGTATGGATTCTAAATATCGAACGAAAGCAAGCACTAAATGATCTCAACGGTGGGCGATGACCTTTATGCAGAAAATCATTATCCTGAAGCCATTTTGGTAGATGACTGAAGTGGCAAACCTAATAAGAATACAATATAAATGCATCCTTTTACTATGTAAAATAGCATAAGTGATATAATCAAAATCAAACTGTAAAAGATACAGGAAATCAATAGGACTTCAAAAAGAAAATATATCTATTGAAATCAAAGATATTTAATAACATTTAAATCGAATATAACGAAATTGTAAAGCTTATCAATAATTGAGATTTCGAACTCAGTACTCATTAAATTCAAAATATACTCCACAGCTGGTATTAAAGGTAGACAATTTTTTTCTTTTTGCTCAAGAATTCACAAGAAACCTCAACCCTAAGCAAATACTGACAAATTTCAATCACGAAGAATTTGAAAATAAGGGGAACACTCCAAGCCAAAGCTTTCATCATTTTATAAATTCATAAAAAAGTTTTAAAAAAATTGCTATCCAATAGATGTTGAACAATAGGGAAAGGAGACATTACAAGAGATGGCTGGGTTCTGATTGGCTGGTGTGTAAGATGAAAAGAAAGTAGGATAATTTACATTCAAGACTAGTCATCTGGGGGGGGGGGGACAAGGCGGGAGATGCGATGCACTGGAATCCCGACATTGAAGGGGCCTCCAACACGACCAAGAATTAAAATTGCACTCCACCGCATGCCAGTATATGACGAAAAGTTCATTTTATTGTAAACTTTATTACTGGGGATTTCTGCATTTTGACAATCTCTCTCTTTACACTAATTCTTCCCGATACAAGTGTTTAGTTTTTATTTGGATTTGGGGAACTCCTAAGGATCATCAACTAAACTGGACTTTTTAAGGGAAAAAAATCTCAGTACCATATCGCTCGATTTAAGAAATGAAAACAGTGGCGTAACGTATAACCCCACACTGCAGGGGGGGGGGCAAAGCCTGACTGACACCATTAACGTAGATTTTATCAAAATTTGCTTTACATTTTATTTAACATAAATTTTTCAGCAATTTTCCAATTCGCGATCTAACGTCATTCAAAATCAAAACTTTTTACAATATGCTCATTAGATATATCTTTAATCCAATAACCAAATCAAACAACATTTTATATTTGCTGTAATCCCTGCGACGCGAGATACTTTTCCTCTTAGTGGGTTTCCTTTTTTTTTATTAAACCTAAATTACTAACAGATAAAAAAAAGTCAGATGGAGAATTGGATAAAATGCCAGGAAGACAAAAATTCCATCACTGTTATTACAGTATACTTTACATTAGCAGTAGGGAGAAAAAAAGAAGACATGAGAGATTTACTTTTTACAAAGCAGCAGAGTAACTTATTGGCATCACACACACACATTAGTCCCTCCTCCATGTTTCATTTAGCAAAGTCATAAATAACGTACATCTATTGAGCTTTTTTCACGTAAAATAGTATTACGATACTTGAAAAAGCATATAGAGAGCATTTTAAATTATTTGGTTTAGATTTAAGAATATTTCATCAAATAAAGCAAAAAGAAAAAAAAGCATAAATGGAATGTATCAGTTTTTTTTATTAAATGATTTGCACATCATACAAAGAACTCTCCTTATTAAAGTTGTAGTATTTATGCTAGAATATAATCGAACTTTAGATCAAGCTCATCCTGGGATTCAGAAACGAAGAATAAGGGAAGTGATACCTTTTTTCTTTTGTAAAAATTTGAAATCGAAAATATTATTTTCCAGCGTTTATGTCTTTCTTAGTGTATCCTTTTTATTTAAGTTACCAGGTTATCTGTTGAATGATTTTCCCATTTTAAGAAAATACTCTCTAATGTTGATAAGTTATTTACTTCGTTTACTCAGACTCTGGTGGATTTTGTATTCACTTATAAACTTACTTTCGAAAGTTTGCGTACAGATGATCATCTTTCCTATTCATGCAAAGATTGCTAATTAAACGAAGTCTTTCTGAATCAATTCTATTTTTTACATGTATTTCAAACCTTATGGATATATGCCATCTATTGCCAAAAAATTAAGCTCAAAAAGCGTTCCAAGTGTGTGGCACAGAGGTGACGCTAGGCCACTGACTGTGTTTCATGCCAGCATGACCTTCGTCCCAAAGGGGTTAACAAATTGTGGTTTTAATTTGTTGCATATTAGACAGGAGTTTCTGGCTTTCCTTATAACCTCTAAGGAAAAAGGGAGATTTTTGCAATGAACCCAACGATGCATTCATTTCACTCCAGGATGACAAAGAGTTGTGAAGATTGTTTAAGTCTCCTCTCAGAGTTAGAGCACCAGTTATATGGGATAATGTATAAGCAATCATGTTTTGTTTTTGAGGACAATAAATAATGTCAAATTTAAAACTAACAAGTTCAAGTCTCCAACGGATTAACTTTTTATTTTTAATTTTATTACTATGTCACTGATAGAATACAAATGTGACAGCTTGTTGATCAGTGAACACTTCAAAATGCTTCCCCATCAAGAAGTGTCTTCAATGATGACGTAATTCCAAAATGGCATATGCTTCTTTTTTTATGGAGATGAATGCCTCAATTCAGATGTATATTTAGGGTTCTTGAGAAAAAGGCAAGAGGACATCCAGCTTGACTCAAGGTAGCTCCAATCCCGAAATCGGATGAATAAGTTTCCACTCAAAATAGTATGCCACCTTCAATTGTTGCCAAGGCAACATTTGTGATACATCCTTCAGTAAATTAAAATTAAATACAGCATCTCTCTAGAAAGAGGAAGCCATTTCTTTCTTAGAAGAGGATGCATTTCCTGAGAAAACCCAGGGATCCACCGCAATAATGGGCAAACAGTCGTAAAGTACGTTGCAATGCAGATAAGTCTTTCGGAACAGGCATATCTCACAAAGGTTTTAGTTGCTCAGGATCTGGTTTAATTATACCATCTTGAACAATGTAGCCTAGTAAATTACTTGAGTAGGTACAGTTATCTTCATTTAGGGTCAAATTATACTTCTTTGTCACAGTCAGGAACTTACCTAAGTTGTCATGTTCTTTCTGATCTTTTCCACACATAATAACATCATCAATGAAAGGATGGATATGTAAGGGAGAGTTCTTCATCCTCAATTTTGTCCATGACTCTTTGAAAACAAGCTTCTCCATTAGTAACCCCAAAAGAACACATAAAAACTGATAGAACTTTCCACGAGTTTCAAAAGCTGTATAATATCTCTCGCTATCCTGGATAGGAATTTGATGGTAGGCACTTTGGAGATCAATTTTTCTAAAAACCTTATTTTTTGAAATTTTCAAAATTACCTCTTCTATTTTAGGCAAAGGGTAGACATCTAGTAAAGTATTAATTGTTTGATAGTAGTCAATCACTATTCTGGGCTTATGATTTTCTCCTCTAATGACAAAGGCTTGAGCCCTCCATGGTGAGTTACTTGGTTCAATGACTCCTACCTGGAGAAGTTTCTGAACTTCCAATGCCATAAAATTATTGCCTTCATCAGTATGACGTCTCGACTTTGAAACTAAAGATCTACAGTCAGGATTAAGGTTAGAAAATAATGAAACAGGAGATACTTATGATACAGCCAAAGAATAAATTGTTAGTCGAGGTCTATTGCCATAAAATCCAATTTCTACTGATGAATGTTTAGAATATCATGGCCAATCAAAACATCATTACAAAGATCTTTCAAACCTAAAAGTTCCACATTTTGATAGGTGAAGTTTTAAATTTTTAAATTTATTTTACAAACATCCACTGTTTCAGTCACCATGGAGGAGTTGGCCATAGATATTTTTCCAAAATATGGTTCAACTTTCAATTTACATTTTCCCACATGTTTTTCCGTTAAGAAAACTAAGAGAGCTCCCCATGTACAGATTATTGCACCGAGCTTAATGTTATTAACCAATGCCTTAATAATTGATTTCTGGAGACAGTGAGTAGATCCTGAAATAGCTGCCAAAGTGTTTGAAGAATCCACCACATTTAATGAATTTCTACCAGGTCTAGATTTGTCCACTTGCTGGTAATGTCCCTCTCTCTCTTTTCCCCACATTTCCTGCAAATAACAACTTTAGCTGGACAAATGGTTCGTGAGTGTAAGTCATTTCCACAAAAGAAGCATTTTTGAGATCTTGAGGAGGAGGAAGCCGCTGATATTGCCAAAGTTTCTTCTGAAAAATAGTCAGTTTTCATTGCTGCAGATTGTACTGTGAAAGAACTTCCCATATAAGAAGCTGCATGCACTTCATCTGATTCAAGGGTTCTAGCTTGCTTAAAACATAAGTATTTTCGAGGAGTCATTGACGAATGGGAGGACATTTTTAATCCTCTTATTAGTCATCTCTAACATACTCTTTTTGGTATTCTTCAGCCTTTACATCAGTAAAGTCAGTCTTTGCTCAATTGGTTTAAAACTTGTAAATATTCACCGACAGTTTCTTCCATTTGTTGATTTTGTGTCAACAAGCAATGCCTAGCGAATATAATGTTACGTTTCTTAATAAGAAGTGAATCAAGTATCACAATTGCTTGATCATAAGTTGTGCAACCATTAATGAACTGGTAAAACTTGAGGTTACGTAATTACTCAGCAAAGGAAGTTTATATTCTTCCATAAGGAATTTTATGGCTCCTAAAGAGTTTTCAAAAGTTTTTTTCCCCAATGGCGCCATTTTGTTTATGCATTAGAGTATGTGGGATCTATATCGAGTCTTTCTGGTTTCAGCAGTTGTTTCATTAAATTTGAATAAGAAACGATTCAAGAATATTTCTAAGTCATTAAAATTGTACTATAAATAAGACTCAAAGTTGAATGGACGGAATTCAGATTTTAATGACTAAGAAGTGAGGTTACATGATAGAGATGATTGTTGTTCACAGAATGTCTCATCTAAGCGTTGCCAATAGAGAAAAACTAAATTAAGTGATGCCAGATTACATAAGAATAATATTACACTGCCAATAGGGACGCGCACACACACAGTGCAGAATCATTTTACTTATTGATTCTGTACCAATATTTTGGAGAACTTTTAAACAGAAATGTTCAAGTTTATCAACTGAGGAGGCATAATATGTACCATTGTGTGTGACTGAAGCTTCCAGAGAATTAATGGGTTATTAATACTTTAGAATAATGTAGCAATCTTAAAATTTCCATTTTTCTAATTCTCCAATTAAAAATATTAGAACACACAAAGCATATTGATATAAAATGAATTTTTAAAGAAATCTAGTGTATGAAAAATTATTAGTATTAAATCATATTAGTAGTAAAAACAACCTGGCAGACGTTTTCACTAAACCGTTAACAAAGGATGGATTGTATAAATGCAATGTATTAATAAGTATTAAAATTTAAAAGTTAATCTAGAACTTACATAAACACGCACCATCATGAGAACTTTATATTTGTATGCTCATCACAGATGAATATACAAATTTAAAGTAGCACTGTGGATGACATCATCCTAAGATGCATTTGTAAATATCATTGCATTGCTGATTGGTTGTGTACTTCACACAATACACATGTGGAGTTTATTTTTTTGGTTGCATATAAACCTATTAGTTTTTTTGAGGTTGGCTGTTTAAATAAAAATCTTTAAAACAATTTTGGCCTCATCAATGCTGAACCTTAAAACGAATTTTTAAAGTGGATCATAGTAATGACAGAAGTATTAACTTGTATGTCTGTGACCTAGACTGGAAAAGAAAGTATGAATGAAATGACATGAAGGAGGGTTGAAAATAGAGAAGGATCACTAAGGGTACCCTGGTGGTGTGACACCCGTGTTTATCAAAAAGAGTAAGCCCCTGGGGAAAGGAAGAGATCACTAGGGTACAGTGGCGCACACACAAGGGGGTGTCCTAGAGGTCTGGACCCCCGCAAAGCCCTTGTGATTTTTTAGATTGATGATAATCTTATATATAATTAACATAAAAATTTAATTACCAGTAATTAACAAAACCAGAAGAATCAATTGATGTTGTCTTGAGGTATGATACAAGTTGACGGACTTTAGACGATGGACACCCCTCCCCCTTAAAAAATTTGTGTGCACTACTGCTAGGGTACCTCAGGATTGTGACACCTGTTCTCATTTAAAGAAGATGAGCCCCCTCAGGAAACAAATACTCTCCAAGCAGGAGGGCATGGGGATGCACTTCCTCCTTTCGTAAGAAAGGGTTAATGTTACACTATGAAGTATTACTGGTGCTGCTTGATCGAAAATTATTAGTTAATGAAGTAACCACAAAATTATAAGCTACAATTGAGTTACAAGAAGGACAACTGAGCTAACCGAGCAACTGAGACTATTCAAATTTCCACAACATGCTGATACGAGGACAATGAGCTACAACAAATTTCATGTGCCTCTCAACCTTTCTACATGGATCTTCAGGGGATCCAACACTCGAACTTGCAACTAGACAGAAATAACTCCAGTTTGCGGATCATATCCACATAGCTATCTTTAATAAATTCATAGTCAAATAATGAATAACAGAAGCATAATTAAAAATATATTACAATACATCAGCAGCTTTTAGAGATTTAGAGTGCCCTAAACATTAAAATTACAAAGCAAATGCAAATTAACATTCATATCTTGACTAGCTTTCATGGCCCGGCATTGCACGGGCTTTTACCGAGGGTATAACTGAATCCCCATGTTAATTTCCTCCTTTATTTCTGACATCAGCCCTTTTGTGTGGGATGTGACGTGTACGATGCGAGTGCATGGAACGCGAGTGCGTATCATGGCTTTCTCGTAGAAAAATTAACCTTCTCTTCACAAACTCAGCCCTTCCAATATTATTTTTCGAAAAAACTTTGTTTATTTCCTTTCAGCTTAGCCCGGCGTTGCACAAGCTTTTACCGAGTGAATAACTTAATCCCCATGGGAATTTCCTGTTTCCCTCAGGACGATAGCACTTGTCTGTATGCTCTCGATGTGAGTGATTTCAACTATGTCATTTAAACTCTCTTTTTTGAAAGTTGTTTTTGCATTGGGTGTGGTAATTAGGAGAGATGGGTAAAAGCTCAGGTGTCGTCTCCGTCACTTGACCATGGTTGAAAATTTCGAGGCCCGTCGCCAAAAACCCTCGAATAGGCGAACAGTGCGAATTAAAAAATCCCCCACTCACTTTTCAAATCTTTTGTTGCAATTTTTTAGTCCCCGGAAACGAAAATGTAGCTTTTTTAAAAATAGTATGTTGAAAAAAGACAGAAAAGGAGAAATGTTTCAAATTACAAAATTTCACTACTATTTTGAATCTTGAAGTAAAATTGTGAGGATTTTTTGAAATATTCCACACGGGAAAAAAGTTTCATGCAATTATCTTTGTAAAAGAAGAAATTATTAAATGATTGATTTAAGTATTTTGAGTGTTTTATTAAAATTTGTTCAAAAAAGTTTTTGGCTTTTTATTTTTTAAATCACTGATTCTAAAAGTTTTAAAAATCATTTTTATTTAAACGTAACGATATTGATTCATTTTAGAAAAAATCATAAAAAATGCAAAATATCATTGTTTTTTTTAAAATTCTTAAAAAAAGATAGTTTCTGGGATTTTATTTTTTTAATTACAGATTTTAAATGATCAATGAACTTCTTAAAAATCATCTTTATTTAAATTTGCCGATTTTTATAAAATACAAAACTATAATTTATTAATTATTTTACATCAAAATTGATTAAAAATGTTGAACTGGGAGCTTCTTGTTATGAATCTTTGAAAAAGAGAAATTACTTTAAGAACCTTTTGGAAGGCCAAGGGGAAAAAAAATATGAAAAGTGCATTAAAGTAACAGAGGAGCATGTTAAAATAAGTATTTATCAGTAAAATTAATTTATGTGGGAAAAATAAGCGGAAATGAAAAAACTGAGTTGCCTGGATTCGAACCTAGAGCTACGCGTAATGAAATCGGTCGCACTAACCATTAGACCACGGAGACCAGTAGCAGAAAGTGAAATTGGATTGGAATTTGAAATTGAAAGTACTTTTTTATTGAAGAGGGGATCCACAGGTTATTTACATAATAATTGAAAAATTTCGATTGACGATTACACTTAAATGTATTGAAATAAATTTATTTTTGATACATTGATAAAACACAATTAATAAACAATATGAACATAGCTTTTTTTCTAAGGAAGTTATGCTTATTTAACTGATTAAATCCAAAAAAAATTTCGAAATGGGCAAATTTTGCGTTTTTATTTTGAAATGATATGTCAAAAAAAGATTTATACATTAGGCATTATTTTAAAGTAAACTATAAGTTTTATGAAAGAAAACAAAAATTTTGATACTGATAAATATTTTAAATGAATCTCAAAAACGCATTGAATACATTTTTTCATCTTAATCTGACAGCTATAATGATTTAATTTTGAAAATTATATAAAGTAAAAATGAGGAAAATTGAAGCAAAAATAACTTTTTAACTCGCATTTTTTTTACTCGCAAAATTTGCTGATTTCCCCTATGTTTAAGTCAGAACTTTTTAGTGTAACCTTTGAGTTAGATGGGGTGCATGGTGAAACAGTTAAAAGGTCTTTGGCACAAAACTATTTTTCGACGCCAAGGTTTGGCTAACTGTAAAATTGCGTACTTTTTATTTTTAGGGCATAATCCTTAAGTTAATGCTTTCAAACTTCACACATAAATTTCAAAAACGAAGTACTTTTAAATAAAAAATGCACAAAACATACTGTTTAAATTATTTCTTGCAAAAACGGTAGTTTACGAAATCACAAAACGTTTTTTAAAATATGTAATTCTGAAGCAATTTTTTCAATCTTTATATAGATTATGGATAATATTCTTTTACACACTGAAAAAGTTTCATGCGACTTTTTTCTTCATAAATGACGAAGTTATTCAATGTTGAGTAAAAATTGACTACTTTTTAAAAATCTTTAAAAAAAGTTTTGGGCATTTTATTTTTTAAATAATTGGATCTAAAAGAGAAAGGTTTGAAGTTATTTAGTGTACAATATCGTTTTAATAACACAAAAACAAGTTCATAAGCAACTATTTATAAATAATTTTCATAAAAACTCATCAGTTTTAACCATTTTTTAAAAGAACTGTTAAAAAATAGAAAATATCATTTTGCAAAAAAAATTATACCGTATCGTGGCGAAATAAATTATCTTTCCGATTCTGTAATTATTTTTTGTCTGATTTTAAAAGTAAAAATTGGATGGCTATTTTAATATGGTGGAAAATTTCGAATCTCCGCTCTGCCGAAACGGAATGGAAGTTTAGCAAAATAAGTAACCCACAGGGGCAAAACAATTAGGAGTTTTAAGGTTTTTAATTAATATCTTTTTAACTAAATGCAATATCCGAATATAAATAGGCAAAACTGCTTCCTCGGATTCTTCCCGATCTTTTGGTACCTTCCGCGAATTTCTGTGTTGTACGGTTCGTGAGAAGATAGATGCACATAGATAGGTACATACGTTTGTTTACCTTCGAATTTTAATAGTGTAGATAATTACAAATATTTTGAAGTTAAAAACAAGAAAGACCTTGAGACTTAAAGAAAAAAAAACATCCTAATGAAAATATTTAGAACTTTAAATGTGTTATACAAACTGGCATTTTTTTTAATCACAAAACAAATTTTAAAAAATGATATTTAAGATCAATATAAAAAAATATGAAAGGGCTATTATAAAATGCTAAATGTAGTTTTTTGCAAACAAAAGTTAACTCTAGGATATCAACACCTAAAAGACATGTTTTGCAAGAGACCATTTACTAAATTTCCTTTCCTTGACTAATTTACTGCAATATAATCTAAATTAGTTTCTAAAATATTTAGCTATGCGAGGTACAAATACAATTTATACTAAAGGAAATAAAATTTTGAACATGATGCAAACCTTCCAAGCACCTCCCCAAATTTTTCTAACTAACTGTTCGGCATTTTCAGCTTCTTCCAATACCTTTCTCACAATATTTTCAGCTTGTTCAGCAGCTCGAGCAGGCAAAGACATGTCCAAACTACCGAAATCATCTGAATCACCTCCTTGAACCTAAAAAGTAAATATTAAATGAATAATAGTAAAGCCATTATTGTTATACAAATTTAGAATGGTTTTATTCTATTATAAACAAAGTCTCCATTTATCCCATCAATATAATACAAAGGTTTTTTTTAAAAAAATCAATACATTAGCTCAAAAATAGACACAACTCCATAAACAAAGTTTACATAAATATATATATAAATAATAAAATAATTTATAGAAAAATCACAAGCTTAATGCATATATCTCACCTATCAAGCACTATAATACAGATGCTTTAAAACTTTTTTACTGCTTAAATAGGTTATAATAGAAACTTAGTTTGCTTGATATTAGTAATTTAAATAGAAGTGATTTATTACAAGCGATTATGCGGGAGCACATGAGCAAAGTAAGAATAAATAAAATTTTATCTTAGAATAAAGCGTTTATTGAAGAAAAATTATCAAAAAGGCAAGATAAAAAATGAAGTGCATGAGAAATTTATTTTAAGAGTATTAAAAACATTAAGATTGCATGCACCAAGATCATGATTTTATGTATAATTGAGAAGTTAACCCATCTTTGTTGCTGTTGGCATGTCCATAAAGAGCAGATTGATAAAAAAATCTTTAGATCGCTCTGAAGCTGTCAGCTTGGGCAACCTCAACAGCTTTATCAGAGAAGATCAAATCTTCTGGGTTGATCTTGAAAAGCCTGGCTTGAATTGCTGAGCAGCCGAGGATATGTTGTGGAGACGGTTGAACATTAGGGCAGTTTGGGCAATGATTTGTGTAACTTCTTTGTCTGTCAGTTGAGATTTTCATCCCTTTTACGTGCTTTGTTCCAAGTCCAGTTATCATCGATGCTGTTGTATGGTTACTATATAGAGCTGGGATGCAATTTTTAAAATTATTGTTGATTTGTAGTCTTTGGCTGGCAACTGCATTGGCGTCGGTTAGGGTCGTAAGGTTAGATGATCAGGAGCAAGTTCATCGGCTTTTTCATTACTGACGATATTTGTGTGTGGGCTGGTATCCATTGTAGCGTGCAGGATCTCTTTTCTGAGATAATTTTGTCAATGGATTGGATGATTTTGTGGCTGATTTGGCATGCCCTTCTGGATGGCTTGCAGTGCGGATCTTGAATCTGTGAAGAGGATAATGCCCCTGGATTCTCTTCATCTTTATAACAGGCAAGTAAATATATTGAAAATGGAAACATTGTGTGCTTGGGTTCTGAATCATAACTTTTAATCTAAAAATCACAAATTTACTAGTAAAACGAATGATCTTAAAAACCAAAATGCAATTTGAATAATGTTAGAAAATTCCTGCAAAATGTGTGAAATGCAATTCCAGATATAAATCTTAAAGTGATAATATACTCTAGAAAAGTTTCCGAACATCAAGAGAATGGTGAGGGGGAAGAGTTTGTTTGAAATTAATTGGATGAACAGATCCACAAATTTCAAACGATTCTTTACCTAAATCACATAGGTTAGGAGCATTCAATGGCTTCTGTTTGATTAACTTAAAAAAATGACAAGGTTGTTACTTTTTCGTAAACGAGCAATTTAAAGTAGTTACAATGAGGTAAATATCCAACCTGTGGCATACACAAGAGTTAAAATTATTGTAAAATCCAGCATATAATGTGCATTTTTAACACAAAAAATGAGATTTAAATTTAGGAGTGTGTGTTATACGCCAGCTATAAAATTGATACCTTGAAAAATAAAAGAGATGAGCATAAGAAAAATTAGACTTCTGCTTAGATCGGAATACTATTTATTTGTAAGAAAACGTATCTACTAAAATTAAAGGCTTTCGATTTAAAAAGTATACTATTTTTTCAAAATCCTAGGATAATATTTTGAAAAAAATATCTTTAAAACATGCAAGCACATTTCATCTTTTTTTTCCTTTGAAAGAAAAGGGGGTGTGCGTTATATGGCAAATATACCTAAAAATTAAAAAATGTAGCTTGAAAGTATGGGTGTGTGTTATATGAAAGATTTTATAGTAAGTTTTTTTACCCCAAACATTCAGATAACAGGACATTCAAAGGCTTTAAACCATCAAAATTCTTTTAATTCAACCCACTTTTATAAATGGATCCCATGAAATTAAAAATATCAAAACTTAATTCTAAGAATTCACATTGAGTAGAACAAAAATTGAAGTACATAATGCATACCAGATTTTGGTTCAACAAACTGCCAGGCAAAATTTGTGGAAATAATCTTTTTCGTAAACTACTTTCTTCATCAACCTCTAGAAACTCTGAACTATCGGAAAATGAGAGTTCCTCAAACACATCTGGCAGAGGCTCTGGAAGACTTACGTTATTGGCAAGTATGTCTTCAGCAGGTGGATCCATTCTAAAGAAAAAAATTTATACTTTTTAATCAAAATATTAAACCTTACAGTTACAAATGCTTATAAGTTAAGATATACAAACACATTAATATCTGAATAAAGGATATTTGCTTCATTTTTTTTCTATTTCTGATTATGCTTGAAGTTTGCATTTCAAGTTTTTTATATAAAAAAGGAATACAGTCCCATATCATTTAATAAGAATTTTTTAAAATAATAAATTTGTTCTGATACTCCAAGGCACCACGTTCAATTACAAGAGGGGAGGAAAAATATACTTCATAAATTAAATTATTCATGCCTTATTAAAAGATTAAGAAAACAATTTTTCAGATAAAAACTAACACACATGAACCCATTTAAAATAATTTAAAATGAATTAAGATTTTAATCATAGAATTTTGACAATAACAAAACAAATATAATAGTACAGGAAGGAGGAAAAAAATCACCCTTAAAAGGTACATTTTATAAAAAATACTTTTAGTTTTATATTTCCATATACTGTGCCTGCAAATATTAAAACACATGTAGAGAACAAACAAAAGCAGTCTAAAGATGGCAGTATAGTGGTTAGTGATGCCGACTGCTGTGCCGTAGGGCCTGGGTTTGAATTCCGGAGAAGGCATGGATGTTGTAAATATATAGTGTTTTTGTGGCATGGGGGTACTTTAACCACTTGTGCTGGAAAGACATGCCACGCACGTTGTAATGCTTTTGTCACAGAATCACCCACGACGTGGTATGTACGTTATCATGCGATTGTTACAGAAACAGAAATGACAGTTTTGGTACACACATCGTTAAAATTTTTGCCAGCACAAGTGGTTAAATAGCCACAAGTCCTTTCATGAGGTTGGTGGAGTAAGCGAATAACAACATCACATTATTCAGCTACACGAGGGATTTTGGTGAAGAATCTAGTAACCATGGTCAAGTGACGGGGACAACACCCAAGCTGTCACCCTCTCTCCTAACTTCTCCACCCCACCAATGAGAGAATATTTGAGCCTCAACATTTTTCACGTGGATTGGCACCCTCTGCATGGCAGGTCTTCAGTGGTACTAAGCTTGTTTTCATGACCCGCCAACCACGATTTCATGACCTTGACCACTAAGCTACTGTGAGGTTGGCAAAAGAGGAAGAGAAGTGGGAGGCATCCGACTACCCCAGGGCATTCCCCCTCAAAATTGGGATGGAACCAAATCAAACTGTACTGTCACCTGTATGGTGCTCAAAGCAACAGCTAACATGCGTACAATACATAATGCCACGATGAATTCTGTGGGACGATATTTGCCCCAATGAATTTCATAGGCCTCAATCTGGTACTGCTGATCAGGTGGCATTAGAAACAACAACACAAGAATTCTACCTTTTTAAGATGCAAATAAAGCATAGCTCCCTACGTAGGTAAAAAACCGAGGATTCACACAAACTCGCATCTACCTATATAAAAAAACCTCTTTCACATATCCATATATTTTTAGCACAGCACCAATACTTAATACATGTCCCTTGAAAATTTTGGAAGAGAAAAGCAGATTTCAATTTATGACCATAACTGCTTCTTTAACTGATGAACAAAGGAATAATTTTCAAATGAATACTTAAGTATTTTTTTTTACTACTTCAGAATAATCCCCTCTTAATATGATAAATACAGGGTAAGTATGTGTGCAAGAGTGAATGACATACTTTTCAATTCTCTACAACTATTTTTTTTAACTTCTGAACAAATAAAAATAATCAGTTTTGCACATTCACACATCACTATAAACAAACCCATAAATGAGACAATTATTGTCAAAGCTTCTAAAAGAAAATCTAAACTAATTTTATTAGCCTTCAAAAATATTATAAGGACACCAAATCACTTTTCCACACTTCTAAATCGAAGTAGTTTTAATTAAAACTCGTGCTACGGTAGCTAGCAATTTGAAATAAAAGAAATGTTTTTGAAGATCATCTGATCAAAAAAGAACTTTATTCTGCCAAAAAATTTCTAAACAGAAACAATCAAACAGAACTAGTGTTGCCATTCACAAAAAACTAAATAGTAATACAATTTTATTATTAACGTTGCCATCTGAAATTTAAAGTTTGTAATATGTAATTAAAAATAAACAATATTTTCAACAATTAAAACAAATATTAACATAATACTGAAATTTATATATATATATATAACATCAGTAAAAAAAATGTTAGTAAAATAGGAATGAACTTGATTCACATGAATGGAAAAAGAAATCTAGAAAAAAAGTGATTTTCTTAAAAATCTATATTTAGGTAAAATAGAAGAGACTCAATTATTAAGAAATCTCTGGAACTATTACACCTACAGACTTTAAATTTGGTAGGTATATTCCTTTCATTGTGAGAAGAGATTGCCCAAGAATGTATTTTACAAAAATTTACTTCCAAGTGGGGTTAAGGGCAGTGACTTCTTAAGATTCCTTAAGGACCAATTACCAATATAAAGCCATTGTACAAGAAATAATATTCAGGTAGATAAAAGAAAGCTCTTGCCTCTTGATACGCTTTGATGACATAAATTTAAAATTTTGAAGAATTAAATATTAAAACATAATGCTTTAGTTAAACCTGCATTCATTCAAGATCACATTTCATACCTTGGAAAATCACACATATTTGTCGTAACAATTTTGTATAATTCCGAGTTATGTCACAATGGTCGAAAACTAAGACAATACTAGGACTAAAAAATATACTCAGAAATAAATTTTAAATTACTTCAATCATAATGAAATCAACACAAGTGTTAAGAAAACCACATCTGGACTAATAACTATAGAAATTTTAGTTAGCGTTTCATTTTTTCTGTATTAGAAGGAGAGGAGTAGATTTTATAAGTCAAGCATTTCATCGAAGGTCATTGACTTAAAATTATAAAGTTATTTTAAATTATCAAGCAACAAAGATTACATTCACACAAGCTAGCATTTCTTATTTAATATGCATCCATCCCTACTACTCCATACAATGGGTCTTTGGTCAGATTAGTAGATATTAAGTCATGATGATTCAGCAGCTGTAGCCATACCAATTGAAAGATCTTTAAGCTTACTACAGATGGACTAAATATTCTCTCATTACCATTTTATTATAGTCTGCAGAAGAATTAAGAAGTAAAGTATGATTTCAAACTTCTTTTACTCTTTTGTAAAAGAAGTTTGAAATCATACCACCAGATTAATAATCCTTCATAAATGTCAAAAGATATACAACACTGAATTGAAAGATAACAAACATCCTAAAATCTGTAAAATACACATAACAAAATTTTACTTGTACTCTATTAGAAGTAAACAAATTTTCATTTAGAATATGAAAAAGGTCTAAGTGGAAACAAAGGATTTTCAGTTATAATTATATTGATCCTTCAGTTAGAGGTTTCTCTACTAGTTTTAGGTCATGAAATAGGGTATGTAAACTTCCATACGAAACTTTTATATGAAGTGCAGCTGAACAATGCACAACTTTTACACTAATAAGGGGAGGGCCCCCACTAAGGAAATTGATTTGGGGATGAGACTTCGGGCAATAGTAGTACTCCTTTAGGGAGATCAAAACCCTCAATGTAATTCCGTCGAATGGCCAGTCCATTCGGAGAAAATAGCCTTCGAAATTCATGCTTAGTTTTTGTACAATAAAGTTGTAACTATTTTAAGCGATCTGGTGGCATGGTTGGTAAAATAGCTGGTTACCACACAGTTGGCCTCAATTCGAGTCGCACAATAGGTTTTTTGTTTTAGTTTTTAAATTCATTTAATTATTTTCATAATTAAAAAAAATTTTTAAAAAAGGTTTATAAAATATAAATATTAATATAATTACAGTAATTATTTTATTGTTTTATAACTTAATATTTGCTATAAAAATTTGTTAGAAATCATTTTATAATATGAAATACAGTTTATAAATATAAAATACTATACAAAATATTATAATAAAAACCTTAGATATTTTATAATTTATAAAATATTTTATAATTTATAAAATATTTTATAATATAAAAATAATATGCATCTTATATATTATGAATTTAATTATTTTACAGTTATATAAAATACTTAATGTCTTTTTTAAATAAAATTTAATTGTAAAAAAAATTAAGTAAACTTAAAAATAGAAAAAAAAAAAAAGATCATGAATTGATTATATATTTTTATAATAAAATATATATTAATAGATAGTCTACAATATTAAAATCCATAGGTAAACAAACGTATTGTATGTATATGCGTCTATCTCCTCACGAACCGCACCACGCAGAAACTCACCGAAGGTACCAAAAGATCGGGAATGATCCGAGGAAGCCGTTTTGACCTTTATATTTCGATACTGTAATTAGTTAAAAAGATATTAATTAAAAATGTTAAAAAACCGGGGTTTTTGTAGCCAACTTTGATTTGTGTACATTGTTGTAACTATGTTATTGTTACAACAGTGACAAAAGTTGGCGTCGAAAATCGGTATTCAGCCAAACTTGGAATTTCATGACATTGTTCTGTTGACTGTATTAATTTACTTTGTTTAAAAAATAAATGCTTTTAACATGTGATAAACTTGAAATATATTATTAAAATCACAATTTTCACAACCCTTTACATTTTTTTAAAAAACTTAATCAATATTTTTTTTTACAAAATTAATTATACATATAAGACTCATTTGTTGCCTGTCTGTTTGTCTGTTCCCTTATAACTCAAGATCCAAACAACCAAATAACGTGAAATTTGGTACATGTACACAAAATTACACAGGGAAGGTTCTTAAACGTTTCGTTCCATCCCAACCTCACTCTGGCCTCCTCCAGCCAAATGTAGTGCTCCATGCGCCTGTTCAGAGCCGTGTGATAACGAACAAAAAAAAAAGGAAATCATGCAAGTTGGTCATTAAGAGTGATTTTTGAATGTTTTGTGGTGATGAGATGATGAGGATGTAAGTACATACATGTGTAGGGTGGGAGAGGGAGGACGGTGGTAGGACCCCCCCCTCAGTAAAGAATGACAACAATGTGACTTCTGAAAATCTTGGCAAATTAGTGGTGCTGCCTTCATCCTTCACTGGAGGGCCCCATTACATGCATGATTATGCACAGGATGGAATGACCTATGTGCATCATAGAGGCACACCTGATCTTTTCATCACCTTCACCTGCAACCCAAGCTGGCCATAGATAACAGTTGAATTGCTTCCAGGACAAGTGGCAGCAGATCGTGCTGACTTGGTTGCCAGGGTGTTTCAACAAAAAGTTAAGAAAATGATGCATGTCATCAAGGATGACCAAGTGTTTGGAAAAGTAGCCTGTTTCATGTACTCCATTGAGTGGCAAAAGCAAGGACTGCCACACATGCATCTCTTGGTTTGGTTGCAGACCAAAATTCACCCAGACCAAGTAGACAGCATTATAAGTGCAGAGATTCCAGACAAAGAAGATCCCATTCTGTACGAGGTTGTCATAAAAAAACATGATTAATGGCCCTTTCTGCAATAGTAATCGCAAGGCACCATGCATTGTTGATGGCAAGTGCAGCAAGAGATTTCCCAGGTAAATGTTGCAAGAGACACAGACAGGAGAGGATGGATATCCCCTGTACCATCGCTGAAAACCAGGTTGATGTTGGCTATGTTGCCCCTGGTAGAGCACCAGTATCTGGAATGTTGGAAGATGTTGACAACTCTTGGGTTGTATACCCTATTCTCCATTACTCTGCAGAATCTTCAAAGCACACATAAATGTGGAATACTGCAACTCAGTCAAAAGCATCAATACATTTGCAAGTATGTTACCAAAGGGAGTGATGCAGCCATGTTTGCTGTAGCAAATGAAATGCCGAACAGGCTTGATGAAGTTACCACTTATCAACAAGGATGATACATTAGTAGCAGTGAGGCAGTGTGGCGCCTGCTCAACTTTCCCATCCATCAAATGTATCAAACAGTTGTTCACTTGGCAGTGCATCTTGAAGGAGGCCAAAGAGTATACTATGAACCAGGACAGCCAACAGCACACATTTGACTGACACTCCACCTAAGACTACATTAACAGCCTTTTTTGATCTCTGCAAAACAGGCCCTCTTGCAAAAACATTGCTGTATTCTGAAGTGCCTAGACATTTTCACTGGGATGCCAGTCAAAAGGTCTGGCAAAAAGCCACAGTACTCACTGTTAAGATACTTAGAAGTGTGCAATAGCTACACAACAATACTGGAAGGGGGTGATCCCATCACCTTTTTATAACCTATTATTCAAATGTGCAAAAATCCTATAATTACATAATGGTGGAAAGAGAATTCAACAGTTCAATTAAACCAATTCTGATAAGATTTCTTTGTTCTAAATACTAATCTGTAAAGATACTAAACAAGTATTAAAAACTACCTATCAAATTCTAAATTACAATCAAGCTGATATCCAACTTCTACATCATGGCTGGTCAGTTCAATAATGTTTACTTTAATATTGCATCAGAAGTTTGAAGAGGGCTTCATAGATTTGAGGCAAATTCAAGTGAGAAGGATGAAATTCCAAGTTGGCCAGAGCTAATTCTGGCTCCAATGTCGAGACTGCACGTACAGAAGGTCATTCGCACTTTATGAACTATTTTGACAGTTAATTTCTATCAAAAAAATATTGTATTTTTTGAGGAAATTTGCTTTTATTTGATAGCCATAATTCTTGATCATAGCTGTAGCTCTAAATTTTCATGATAGTAAACTTTTTCTTAGTACTATCATGCAAATTTTACTCCATTCCTCTTCAACCATTTTCCCCAAAGTCCCTTCAGTGTTCTTGGACGCCATTTTCCAAAGGCTCGTTTTAATAAGCTGAAATCACAAAAGTCCACTGCAGAAGCATAGGGTGATATTACACATACTTCATCAAATGGAGTACACTTCATTCCTGCTTCCGATTTTTTCTTTGCTAAATAAGTGGCAGTTGACTTAGGCGCATGACTAGAGGCTTAGTCCATATGAAACTCAACTTTATCACACACACAATGATCTTTCCATAAAAAGCTGGAATTTCTTCAAATATTTGTTCTAAAATATTCTGCTAATGGTAGAGTGAACTAATTTTGGCTTTACTTGAGACTTAGATTTTTAATTTATCATTGCAAGAAAATCCTGAAACTATCATGAATTCCTTTAGGAACTTTAGTGTACACCGACAAAGCCATTTTTGTCAGTTGAGCAATAGAAAATTGATATTCCCTACAACAGTTTCCCTTTTTAAGCAGCTAGGTGTTTCTTTTTACATAATTTTCTACAATTTGTTGTTCTTTCAGCAATACGTTTTAAAAAAAGGAGACGAACTTTAGGTTTAAACATATGTTTAAACTTTAAATCATTATGAATAATTTTAATTACAGTTACAGAAGTTATTCCAAGTTTTGATGCAATGAATATTTCTGTCGGCAGATCTTTTAGGATCAGAGATTTCCTTTTCTTGATAGCAATCTGATTGAACAGTCTTAGGATGAAGTTTTTTGGTCACATTTTCATTTATACTTTCTGCTAGATGCTTTTTCCCTTTCACCTTTAATATTAAAATACCTTTTGATTGAAATGCAATAAACAAGATTTTTTACACCACTTTTTAATTTGTTGATACAAATATTTCTCCGTGGAAAGCATACTTACATAACCTTTGAGCCATATATCAATTTTAGGAGCCATTTTTATAAATTGAGTATTTTATTTTACATTCCAGTTAGAAAACTTTCGCAGACAGTTATTCTGAAGCTGCCAAAGTTTATCTCAAAATGTGAACAATGAATGAATTACAAAATAGTTACCATAAAGTGCGAATGACCTTTTGTATTTACATAAAGCATCTTTACTTTCTACATGACTTTTTACAAGAAATAAGCCTTGAACTCACAGCAAGGATATAGAAATGACAATAAGAAATATCAATATAAAGATACTACAATAATATATCAATATATAACAGTTTATTATATTTTTGTATAAGTCATTAATTTAACTTATGTAATAGTGTTTAAAACAAATGATATTACAATAGTTGCTTATTGACTAGTTTTTTTTAAAGTAAAATTCAATATTTTTTAGGTTTTTATTAATAGAAAAGGCCTAACCTTTAATTAGAGATAAAAATGAATAAAAATTAAAGTCTTAAGAATTTAGGACGGAAATGAGAAATTTAGGCGAAAATGAATTACAAATTCATGATTATATAGATATAAACAAACAAATATTTAAAAGCCACTCATGGGCAAAAAGGTTCTTTATCAATGCCCCACTTTGAAGAAGTGGAGGACTATTTATGAAGTGGACCTCATAATTTCAAACCACAATCAAGTGACACAAATGAAACTTGAACCAATATCCACACTATACAAACATGAGAACTTTGAGCTTAGACATTCCAGACATCAGCCTCTCTGCACAGCGAGTTTACAGAAACATCAGGAGCCAAATCTATGATTTAACAGAGATGACAAGCCATGAACTTGTGACCATATCCAATAGTTATATACTGTGGAACTACTAAAGATAATTTATAAAAAAAAAAATTTAACTAAACCTAGGAATATTTGCATGAAGGGTTTTATTTTCTATTCCAAAGAAATCTAATAGACCAACTAATAAAATTACTTTCTAAATCTGCTTTAAAATCTCTTAAGAATGCCATGCAACAACTATAATATGTTACTACTCTAGCAGTGGGTAGCCTAGTGGTTAGAGCATCCTACTCCAGACCGGAAGACATGGGTTTGATGCCAACAAATACCCTCCGAGTACACACTGAGTATGTAATCGTTAACCTTTTACACGCGAATGTTCCAATATTGGAACATCAACCTTGAAATTTTCTGAAAAATTCAATTTTAATCATATTGTTCCATAAAAACTATTTTGAAGACAAAAAGTATGGATTAATTTTTTGAAGTTGAAGTATTGTTGCTAAAGTAAATAAGTAAGCTAAAGTCTATCTGAGAAAAAATTCTAAATAATGCATTTTTTTCTACTTTTGATCAGGCAAAATTCAAAATTTCATATAAAATTCAAAATTTAAAAAATATTATTTGTTTAAAGTAATTAAAAATGATCATTTTATAACTATAGACTGCAAGATATCAAAAAATATCGTTATTTTTTTACTATCTGTTTTGAAATTTCAATGTTCCAAAAATGGAACATTGGCGTGTAAGGGTATACTTTTTCATACAATGTAGTTATTATGTTTACAGTTGACAGAAGAGTGGGAGAAGGTTTCTGAACTCTAAAAACTTATAGTATGTGTCGGAAGAAAATATTTATGATTTGACTTTCATTTCGGCTCCTTCTCTCAACCCCCCCCCCCTCCTTTCAACCGTTTCTGGACAATCTCAAGTGAATTTCTCAGCTGCAGCAAAAGTAACTACCACATGCATTTGTTGATAGTTAAGATGTAGCGTATGTCTTATTTGGAGAAGAACGTCACATAATAAGGTCTTATATTGTTTTGTTTTATCAGTCAGTGATATTCCATTACGCTGATAAGATGACGCATTCATAGACATTCAGGACTGTAGAAGAGGCTTTGGAATATTTTTATACACAATCAGTGAGAAAAACCTATTAATATTTGTCAGTTTCCCCTCAAAGAAAGTGGGTGATTTACTGATGAGGAAGATATCGATGAAGATACCAGTAGACGTTTGTAGCAAAATTGAAATTTCTGCAAGCATAGATGAAATACCTCCTGTATGTCAGAAAAGCACAACGAAAAAATGCCTCAAGTGCGAAAAAAGATTGCTTAAAAGTTTACTTCAGATGGGCCCAAACAGCAAACACTCATTGGGGAACCTGCCCCCCCCCCCATCGGGGTACATTTAAAAAACTCTGCAGGGAAAAAAATGATAGATTTTTTCGTCCACACGCAAACTTTTAGTTCTTTTCCCCCATTTTAATTTTAGATTTTTTTAGGCCCATTTCAATTGTTTGGCGGGTATCATGCCCCTCCCCCCTAAAATGGGGGGGTGAATGATGAAACCCCGTTGGGAATGAATGAGTGAATATTAACGTCCCACAGTTCAGCTACACGAGGGCTTTAGGGGACGGTCCGCGTAATTTTGAACCATGGTCAAGTGACGCGGACGACACCAAGCTGGCACCCCCTCTCCTAACTACCACACCACACCAACGAAAGGACGTTTGAGCTCTCGACAGATTTTACGTGCATCTCTCCCCTTGTCTTCAGTGGTACTAGGATTGAACTCATGACATGCTAGCCACAATCAGATGCCTAGATCACTTGGCTACCGCGGCCACACCCCATTGGGAAATGTTTAATGACACATCTTGTTAAGATACTACTTCTTAAAAATGTATATAATAACTGATTATTGAATTTAAATGTGATTGGTCGTACTCTTAAAAAACATGTGAAAAAACTTAATGGTACCCGCCAATGTTCCATTCATTCTTAAAACATGCTAAAAATCTTTAAAAAAAAATTTTTTTACAATTTTTTTTTTTTTATAGATCTTATGTTTCAATTTTAATTCAATTTTTATCAAAATTTAGTTTATGTTACCTTTCAATCATAGTGCAGCATTTAAAAGGTTAAATCAGTGAGTCCGAAAGTCTTGTGTGCGATCGCAGCAGAAACCATGGGTGCAGGGGGCAGGAGAATATTTCGCTCCCCTCCCTGCATGATAAAGCTAAAAGCTAATGACAGGCGTACACCTAGCCCCTTGAAATGAATTTTGTGGGTCTGGATCTGACACCATCAGACAGGTGGCATTAGAAACAACAACTACTCTAAAAACAAATAATTAGAAAGTCCAATGAGAAGTGTGTGTGTGTGTAGACAAGAGATTCAAAATATTTAAATATGCTTTTCTGATCCATTTCACTCCTCTTACAAAAATTACTTATTTGTCATTTTTATAGAAATAAAATTTTTTTTTATCAAAACAATATTCTTATAAAATAATCCTTAACTTCTTACTTGCAGAGGAACAGTTACGATTCTCCCATTAAAGTGCCACTGCTTATCAACACTTAATGCTTATCCCATGCTTAATTATAAGGTGAAAAGGGTGAATCAAAGAGGCCCGTTTTGCAATCTAAAAACTTTACTTTCATGCACAGAAAAAAAGATACAAAATTTAAAGTAAAGAGTAACAGAATAGTAAAAATGATATTAGAACTTGTCTGTCATGCAATATATCCCAAAATATAGACACATAAACTAACATCACATTCAGTGCACTGAAAGTAGGATTTCATGGTGAGTTTTCTTTGAACAAACACATTTTCTCGATGGGAGGTGGTTTCAGTCGCCTTCACGTGGTGTCTCCTGTTTAAACTAAACGATTGATAAATTATCGCCTTAAAGCCATTCTGATGAAGTAAAGTTGAAAAAAGTGGTGATAAGTGCTTTCTTTTTTGAGGGTATAAAAAGTGTTTTGAGCTACAATGAATCAAAAAGTCCTTTTTAAGACTAGGACTGAAACAGTTTCCAAGATTTCTTTCTGGAATGCTGGTGGTTTAACAAATGACAAATTCACTGAATTGAAGACTATTGTTTTAAATAATGATTTAGATGCAATGGGCATTGTTGAGGGTGGTGCTGCCGCAGATAATGAGGAATATTTTAACTTAACTGGTTACCAGAAATTTGTGCTAAAGCACTCAAAACAAATTACTTCTGGCATTGTTTTTGTTAAACTTTCCCTAAAGGTAAAATTAATTGCCTCCCACCTGATGACTACTGATGATAAATAAGAATTTGTACAAATGCATATTTGGAGACAAGATACATGAATATGAGTATTCTTCCTGTACAATCCTCCAAATAATAAGCCTGACTTTGATAGTATTCTGATCAATTAGGATAGCAAATCCCTTATCCTTGGAGATTTTAATGCACCATCAACTCGCTGGGGTTATATAGCGACAAGCTGTATTGGTAGCACAGTTGAGAATCTTTTCAACTCAAATCCTATCGATTTTATTCAAAATGAAGAAAATTCTCCAACATTCTTGTCCTACAGCAGAGGTATCTCTCATCCCAATTTGCTCTTGACACACCCAACTTTGTCAGTTAAGAGTCCAACATAAACTAATTGATAGTCCAGATGGTGCTGGACATAAAATTCTACTTTCAAGTGTTATAAAATATGGACCTTCATATAGGGAGCCTAGACGAACCTACTGGAACCTCAAAAAGGCAAATTGGGCTAAATTTAAAAACCTAACTAACGAAGTTTTGACCGATTCTTAGGTTATGCCAAATTTTTAATATTCTTCAAGGCTTTTTTACATTTGCTGTTCTGAAACGTACCTCTTTGTATCCCAAGGGGACAGCAAAAGAAGTATACCCCTTTTTGGAATGAACATTTACAAAAACTTAAGAGATGAAGCAAGAGAGAGAGCTCGCAACACTGGGCTAAGTAAGAGCTGCATAGCTTTGCGTAAGGCACAGGCTATTTTAAAGAAATCAATTATTGAAGCTAAACATTTTACATAGAAAAGTTTCCTTGAAAAATTGGACTTTAGAAGAGATGGTGTGAAGGCTAAAACTTTTGTCCCAGTTAAACAAACAAATTTTAAGAAATGAACCTATAAAGAAAGGTTCTAAAAAACTTACTACTGATAAAGACATCTCTAGTGCCTTTTGTGGGCACTATGCAAGGGTAAGCAACTACAGACCTATTATTAAAATATTAAAAAGTGATCTGAAACCACAACAGAACAATTCATCAGATTTTCAACAACTTTTTAATGATGACTTTAATTTAGATGAGTTGAGAAATGGTATTAGTACCTTGATGAAGGGCAAGAGTGCAGGCCCTGATAGAATCTTGCCCAAGTTTCTTATAAATCTGGGAGACTAATGAATGCCAACAAAGTCACTTTAGCAATCAGACCTGAAAGAATGGCTTGCCAAGTGCTTGGAGAAAAGCTATAATCATACCACAATTCTCAAACCTAACAAACCCGCCGAAAATATAGACAGCTAACATCCAATCTCTCTTACAAATATGTGTAAGTTAACTGAAAGAATGATTCCTAATAGATTACTGTATATTCTAGACAAAACTGGAATAATTTCTGAAAGGCAAGCTGGTTTTCAGTGAGTGAGTGAGTGTGGACATTTTATGGCACAAGAGCCAAGTTTGGCTAAACAAGCTGGTTTTCAGAGACATAAGTGCACTTCCGAACAAATTGTCTGCTTACCTCAAGAGATAAAGGATTGCTTTCAGAGAAATCAAAGTACCCTTTCTGTGTTTGTGGATTTTAAGAATGCATTTGATAGAGTTTGGAGAGCTGGATTGCTTAAAAGGCTGGTTTCATGTGGCATTTCTGGCAATCTATATAAATGGATTAAGAGTTTTCTTGACCAAAGATTTATTAGCGTTAGATATGACCATACTTGGGCTTTAGGCAAACCAGACAGGGTTTGCCTCAGGGAGCAGTACTGAGCCCAATTCTTTTTAATTTAATGATCTGTTCCAGGTATAAATAATTTATTGTTTGCTGATGACTGATGAGTGCTACAGGATCTGATATTTCTGGCTTGGATAGTGTGCTTCAGCGAGCTTCACACGTTCTTCACATTTGGTCTTATGAGAACAATATGTCCGTTAATACTGATAAGACATTTGACACTGTTTACTTGGGCATTCATTTAGACCCTAAATTAACATGGAAGAATCATATAGATTCAACTGTTGATAGAGGTTACTAAAGATCTAAGCTACTAAAGCATTTAGTTGGTGTAACTTGAGGCTCAACTCAAGATGTTTTGTGTACAGCCTATAAGTGACGTCCGACCTGTTGTTGAGAATGGAAATGAGGTTTTAATAACTGCCTCCGATTCTGTTAAAAATAGGCTTAATCTATTATAAAACAGATGGTGCATTTAATCACTGGTGGGGCCAAATCAACCACTATAGCTGTAATGGAACTCCAGAGAGATTTGGAACCTTTGAGTGAAAGGAGTCAAAGAAGTGCCCTGAACCTGTTTGAAAAGATCTTGAGGAGAAACAATTTCCTTAATCCTTAGACCTATAAATGAAAGATTAAAAACCCATAAGTCTTTCCTTTCAACTGTTCATGATCTTTATACTTTTAATATTCTTACACCCAACTGCCAAGTTTTTCCCACAGAAACTTAACCCTATTATGTGCCAGATGACTTTGGAGAGCCACCTGGATCTTGTTTGGAGTGTTGGTAAACAATTTTCTATACAAAATTACTTAAAAAGTGCTGCCCTTGCTATTATACATTACAGATATCCTCTTGCAAAATGGTTCCATGTATACACAGATGGTTCAGCAGAAGATGCTATTAAAAATGCTGGTGCTAGAGCCTATTCAAGTGCTTTCAGTATTAGTTACCCTGTTGGAAAGTATTGTGACAGTTTTGATGGTAAGATAGCGGCAATATGATTTGTGATTGATAAATTGGAAAGCTGTTCTGAACATAATATTGTATTCTTTATCGATTTTCAAGCTGCCATTTTGTCTCTAATAAACTCAAGATATAATGAAGATGCTCTAGTGAATTCCTGTAGAATGAAATTAGCTGAACTAGGGAAGTCTAGAAAAAGCATTGCCCTTCAGTGGATTTCCAGCCACTGTAACATTTCTGGAAATGAGAAAGCAGATAGGCTTGCTAAAGAGGGATCTCTCATGTCCCAACCTGACTCTCCCTTGCCTCAGCATAACATCAAAAGAATCATTTATAGTAAACTGCAAATTAATAGAGTCTCCCTGTATGGTGAAGCAGCTGCAAGTAAAAGATGGAATATCTTGCTTAACACAAGTGGTAGAGTTCCCAGTTCCCTGCCTTGATCTGTTGGAGTTGCATTCTTTTGTTTACTCACTGAACATGACTACTTGCAAATGCATTTACATCGCACTGGAGTAAAGGATTCTGCTTGGTGCCCTCTATGCAATCAGGGTGAAATGGATGGTGACCACCTCAGACACTACCCTATTGTTTTAAAGTTTTTTGTAGACAACTCTACAGAAACAAATTTTAATTCTTTTTTGGGGGGGGGGGCTGCTCATCAACCAATGGCAGAGATGCCGAAGACGGGCATAGGATAAAAAAACCATTTTCTCGATGTTGAAGGTATTAAGTCCAGAAAGTGTCTGGCATCAAGTCGTAAAGTGCGACTTTTGTCCTTCAGAGGGTTGTAGTGCAGCAACATGAAATTTCTCAATAATGTGTTTTATCAAATTCATGCGAAAGTAACAGTTATCAATGTTTGGGAGTAGTCTTCTGTAAGGTTACTATGTTACACATAGTATATGAAAATGAAAATAATAAAAACCTGACCTCCTCGAACAGAAACATAAGCAATACTCAACAGCTATGACTTTCACCGTTTCAAAAACATCTCCTTTTTCAATGTTCTAGCTCCCACTTCTTTAAAATTGAGTAAATTTTTTATAAACACCGACAAGGTCATTTTATTGTATTGTAAAGCAATGGGAATAGCGTTACTGATAGCAGCACAATGTAAAGGATCCTATTTCAGAAAGGCAAAAATATACACTACAGGATATTCAAGTCAAGTGAGGCATGTATATAGATCTGTGGCAGTTAACCCCTTGGGTCTCGCTCCCGTCAAATTCACGGGGTGAAATTCCCCTCTATTCCTCGTGCCTGTGATATTTCTGGGCTGGAGTGTTGAAAAGTACCTCACCAAAAAAGCTTCAAAAAATCTATTTTTTAAGCCCGGAATATTGTTTATTTCTTCATTTATACACAAGATGGCAGTATCAGGTTATTTGTAATGAGTTTAGTGATAATTATTTAATTTTTAACTAGATGTCAGCACAATCAAACATACATATTAGCCATACGTTTTTGTAATCTTAGGTCAAGTACTTAGTTACGTTTTTCGTGAAAACACGCAAGTTATGTTCTCTGATATAAAAAATATATATTTTTCATATTATATGCATTACGGAGTTAGAGTCAGGGAATAAATTGGATTGTACTTTTAGCACTTTTTTGTCACCAACTACAGAAAAAATATGGGAACAGTAGACATTGTAGACCAATATATTGGAGATTCCTCTATTGCTCGAAAACAAGGTAGAAAGTGCTATAAGAAAATATTTTTTCATTTGTTAGATCAAACTATTTTGAACTTGCACGTTATTTACAAAAAACAAGGAGGCAAAAATTCATATTTATGTTCCATTTATCTTTAGTAGATGAACTTATTGAAAAGTATTCTGTATTGGAAACAACTACAAAATAAGGCCGGCTAAGCTTGGAAAATAACCCCAACCGTTTGATTTAAAGACATTTTATTAGATACCTTCAACTGATAAGAAGCGGCAACCATCAAGAGAATGCAAAGTTTGTTGTTCCAAAAGGGATGAAAACAATAAGAGATGCAGAAAGGAAACTCTGTACTACTGTCCAAATTGTAATGTTAGCCTTTGCATCTCATGCTTTTTAATTTATCACACAAGAAAAATTACTAATAGTTATTTATATTATGCATAATGTAATAAAATTTTCATTTAATGTTTAAAACACACGTCTTAAAATTTTCCTCTTTGTTGGAAAACTAACATTCAGTGATTATAAACCTAAATGTTTGCTCTACTTAAAAAATTAAATTTTGTATTTCAAGCTAAAATTAAAAATGAATGCATATGTTGAACATGTTTTTAGTTTTATATAATTTTCTTGAATAAAAAAAATAGGCACTTTTCAAAAAAATTTCCTCAAAATTATCCGATTGTTAAAGGATTGAAGGAAGGAAGAGCCAAAAAATAGGGAATTCTCATTATGGTTTCCAAAACAATTTTTTTTATACTGAAATTAATGAAAATTCCTTGCCATAACTCATTAAAATATTTCCTTTGTTAAAATAGAAATGCCCCCCCAAGAAATTCTCCCCTCCCCCACCAAGACAACTGGTATAAATCTAGGAAATGAATTTCTTCCTCTTGCCTCCTGTTTAAGAACAGCATTCTAAATTTTCAATTACTTCCAAAAATACCTGTTAATGATAAAGTAAAATATATAAGCCAACATATATAATCAAAAGGATGTTCAAATAGTTGAGGAGCTGGCTGTGAACTATACATGTTTTATTAATATTTATAATTCTTGGAAAACAAGATGCGGTGAAATTGTCGAATCGGCCAATGGTCCGCCAAATTTTGAAAAATCGCCAACTTAGCGTGTTTTTATGCCGCAATCCGACTTCTCCCTCATTGAAACAAAATCGCGAGGGTTACTTCATTTGGCGCATTTATCGATTTGGTGAAAAAACACTTGGCGAGATAAGTGGCCGATTCGACAATTCAACCCAAGATGCACATTAAAAAAACATAGATAAGCAAAAAAGTTTTGAAAAACTAAAGCTTTTTAACAAAATTAAATTGCATATTAATACACATTCTTTACAAACTATTAGACAACATTTTACATAGCAAGTATTCAAGAGACACAAATTAAAAATTAATTGGTAGTCTGTTTATTTTCAAGGAAATCACCCTGATTAAATATACAAATCCAGTCAAGAGCTGCATAAATTTAAAACAAATATAATTAATCTGAATTAATATACTCACAATTGAATTATATAATGGTCATTCAAAGTTTTTGTCTAAAGAAAGGTTAACTATATTAAACTACATAAATTCATATCTTTATGTAAACATGCATCTGGAATGAAAAATAATTTTCAAACAATCTGAAAAAAATCTTACTAAAATAAATAAATTTTTAAAGCTATTAATAAATTAAACAAATTAAAAAGTTGCCAAAAATATTTCAGCAGTAACTTGACAAAATCAACAGGTCAAAGCTTTTTTTAAAAAAATTTGAATCAATTTCCAATAAACTTATTAAAATGTTTAATACAACAGATTTATTTTTTGCTTGAAAAAAAAGTTTCAGTAAATGAAGAGGATGTTCAATATATATATATTTTACAAAGAATAATAGGATCTTAATACTATGATATTATATAAACTTAGAATTTCTTGCCTTAAGTTCTTGTTTCTAATTTCACTTGTCCAAACACAGCTACTGTAATTAAAAAAAGTGATTGCAGAAATAATACTATTTTAATAACTAGAGAGATGCTCCAATACTCAACTGATATTAATTAATCTCACATTTTTAAAACATTGATGTTATAAATTTAATACATTATTTAGAATATTTTCATCACAAGTTTACTTCACAAACAATATTTCAGTTATAAGTTGAAATTCCCAATTTCCACTAGTTATGTTCAGGTTATTTATCAATAGATATTAAAAATGTACTTTCATTGTAACTGTAAATTTTCCGAAAATTTTGCAACAATTAGTTAAATTTATAGAAACAATTAAGAGAATATTTTGCAAACAAGAACACTCATTCGTCAAATAAAAGTTACCTGAAAAAAAAAAATCTTTTTCAAATTGCGTAAAATAAATTAATTTTTACGACAAGGGCATACATATTTCAATCAAGAGATCTGTGTATTATTTTCCTATCAATACTACAATCACAATAAAAGCTAATTTATATCGCAATCTGCACAAAAATAGTCTTAGAAACAAATTTCTAGATCGAAATAAAACAGCAGTAAGAGGATAAATTTTTCATTAATTCCTGTTCCTGCAACTGTAATTCAACTACATAATGATACGTCATGACAAAATGAGGTGCATAAACTATATACTGAGTTTAAGATATAAATAGAATATTATTTAATGCTAATTAATACAACACACTTTAACATAGATTTATAACAAATATACTTCCGGGAAAATTCTACAATCTTTAGAAAGTTCAAAGCACAACAGCAACTATTACATGAATACTAGCAGAAAAATTAAATAACGATTACTTACTTTTAGTTTTTTCAATGATTTTGTTTTTAGAGCAAAAGGTTCAATCTACCAAATTAACAATAAGAACACATTTATAAAATGCTAACACTAAAAGAAAGAACCAATTGACGGTAGAAAAATAAAACAAAATTTATGAAACAAACAAGATTTGCTGAACAGAACTGTACAACTACCTTCCCGTACAGCTTAAACTCCACTGATTCAATGCGCACATTCGATTCCTGATAAAATTTTGGCTTGAATTAATAGCAGCCACTGGATGGCGCTACAACTTTGGGAATTAATTTAGTTCATTCAATTCAGTACAGTGATAATACTATATAATTAGAGACTTCGCTATCCCCTTATGCTCCAACAGAATTTGATGAATATAGTAAATTTGGAATCTATTGGTTGATATTTTAGAATTCTTCCACTTTTTGAACATGCTCTATTGTTTTACAATTCGCTATTGTTGAATAGGACCATTCTCCGTGAATGGAGATAAAAATTTTCGTTATGCTTTGTATTTGCTGCAGGTTAAAAAGAAATGTTAGCTTGTTTCTGGCACTCTTGACATTCCGAACACAATGGAGAATCTGTTTGCTTAAAAAGAAAATATAAATATCATTCAATGGTAGTTTTTTTGCTCGCATCTTATTAAATAAAACCTCTGAGTTTCTGGTGCTTGCTGCCTGTCTATTCCACTTTTCAAAATGTGAAATATAATTATAATTTTTATATCTTTGCTCCCGATTCATGCTTCTTCATTTTTATTTTATGATATTTTTTGAAATATGTATGAATATCTTCCATTGAAATCCAAGGAATAATACTCCAAGGATCTGGAGAGGCTTGGCTAATTTATCAACTTCTTCATTGATCTCTATCGACTAGTTCTACTTTGTAAACAACAACATTAAGTGGAACCCTCGCTTATTTCCGGTTTAATGTTAATCTATGGGAAAACATCGAAATTCAACTGAGTTTTTTAAACTTTTAATGCAAGTTTTTGAAACTTTTTTTGCACTGTATGGATAGAAGATGATCTGTAGATTTCAGATTAAGGATTTTATAGTATTTATTTCAGTATCTTTTCTAAAATACCTTGTTAATTTTTTAGCTCAAACCAATGGAGATTTTGCATTAACCGGAAAAAGAAAAGGGTACTAATAATTGTAGCGTCCCCATAGTAAGCTTTACGTTAGAACTTGTCCATTCCCTTATGTGCCGGTATCGAAAGGAATGTGATGGATTGAACTATTTTGAGACTCTCTTGCAAAGTTGAACTTAAATTTAAAATAATCGTATTGGATTTTCTATTAACATTTTGGATACTTTTTAAAACTGACAAACTGTCCTTAAGGATAACATAATTTTCTGCTTCTGTAATCCAATTTTGTAATGCAGTCCATATGGCTATTACTTCAGTGTGAAAATTGAACTCATCTCTTTTTAGTAGGAAATTTTGTTGGATGTTTTTCTTGGAAATCGAAATTCCTGTTGATATCTGATTTGTATTTTTGAGCCATCTGTTGCTATTAGGGTACTGTTATTAAAATTTGTTTGGATGCAATCAATATTTTGTACTATGATATCTGGAATATCTTTGGTTTGAAAAGGCAGTTCATGGGTATAGATGTTTAGTTTATGACTTGCATAGATCGGTAGAGGTGGTATCCATTGAATAATATCCACTTTAGAGATGCAGAGTTCTTGGAGGAAGTTGATTGTTCTTTGAAAAATACTGATTTCTTTTTTTTTCTTCATATTTATAGAAAATTTCATTAATATCCCAAAATAATCTTGCATTCAGTGACCAGTTCTTTAATGCTAGTTGTTTAGTTAAAATTTTTTGACAAAGATCATGATGATTATAAACATTGTTATTCATAGATTCTGCTGTTAATAATTTCACCGGGGTGTTTCTTAGGTGACCTAGGGCTAATCGCAAGGCAGCATTATATATCGGTTCTAGTTTCAGTCTATTAGTACTGCTAGCAAAGGAAAATAGTCTACTTGCATAGTCAAAGATAGAGAGGATTGCGGCATTTATAATTGTTAAAAGATGGCCAGTTCTTGTTCCTATTTTAGGAGAAGATAAGGCTTTAATGGCATTTAAGTATTTGAACCCTTTTTGTCGTAAGTAAATAATATGATTTTTCCAGTATCTTTAGATTCTTCACTTCCGGAATAGGTTTGCCGCATATTTAAAGAATTGGTGGTTTTGTGCTTCTTTTTCTGGAAAAGTTAATTAGGCTGCTTTTTTCTGGAGAGCCAGTCAATTTCCATTTGTTACACCAGGCTGAAATATAACTTAGTGATTCTTGAATTTCATCTATTGTTTCATTCCAATTTGTGCCGCTATTATATAAAAATATATCATCGGCATATATTAGTAAATGGCTGTTATGTTGGATTTCAAATAAGTCTGACATGTAAATCATAAAAAAGAAAGGGCTCAAAATACATCCTTGACGTATACCATAATTTTTTTGATGATTTTCAGAAATTTATTTCTCCATTTTATTTGTATTGTTCTCTGATGTAAGAAGTTTTGAATCCATCGCAGCAATTTACCAGAATATCCGACTTTATTTTATTCTGAAACCAGACCACTTGGCCACACTGAGTCATATGCTGCTTTAAAGGGGACTTCTAAATGTACTAAAAAGGTTAGGGTACTTTAACTTAATGAAATCACATTATTTGTATATGAAACTATTGTTGAGAACGTAAATTACTCATATAAATCCACCATGAAATGTAAAAATGTCAGAAACAGTCAAGAAAATTTTAAAATTAAGAAAAATACATATTTTTTTCGTTTCCAGAATATTCGGACGCCATGTTTTGCATCTTTATTGTAATGACTACACATGGCACCACGTTTATGTAATCTACCTAGAAAACTTTTAAAACATTAATTTATAAGAAAATTGAGCATAAACTGCTTAAATACACATTAATAATACTTTATTTTACGAAAAAGAATATTTTACTACATGAATAAGGACGTTAATCACTTCAGAAACACTAATTCCGCCTTTTTGCATGAAGGGAGGGGGGAGGGGTAAGAGAGTTAAAGTAACCCTAGACTACGTCATGAGATCACGTCATTGTTAGGGAGGGGACCCTCTTCTTTGGAATGAAAAAAGGATGTGTTGACAATTTGTTTCGAAGAGGAAACGGTCAAGTGACCTTGAGATCAGCTGTCGAGGGTGGGACGCATGGAAAGGGTAGCTGTGAATTTCAAGGAGATGCGATTGGAATCAATTTTGGGAACTGATAGTGGAGTTATTGTGGGGTGTATAATACTTTCTTAGTGAGTGGAAGATTTGCAGAATTGTCATTTCCACCAGACAAGTTCCTCACGCAAGCGTTTCGGATTCCCGAGGCGCATAGTGTTGGACATAGAAAAATCTTTCTTAAAATTCCAGAGCTTCTCCATTAATTTATTATACTAGCTGGCACGGCCCGGTGTTGCACGGGCTTTCTCTATTTTTATAAATTTTCCCTTCCCTTCAGAAAATCAGCATGAAAAATATTATTTTTCGAAATTAATCTGATTTCTATGTTTATTTTCCCTCCGCTAAGCCCGGCGTTGCACGGGCTTTTATCGAGTGTATAACTTAATCCCCCATGAGGATTTCCTCTTTCTCTCATGATGCCAGAACTTCTGTGTGAGTGCATGGCCCGGCATCGCTCTGGCTTTCTCGTTTAACATTTTCCCTTCCTTTCATAAAATCAGCGCTTCCAATATTCTTTTTCGAAATTACTTTGACTTCCTTATCCCCCCCCCCTGCTTAGCTCGGCGTTGCACATGTCTTTACCGAGTGAATTACTTAATCACCTCGGAAATATCCTGTTTCCCTCAGGACGACAATATTTCTGCAATGTGAGTGATTTCCACAACAATGTCACTAAATTTCCTATTTTCGAAATTTGTTCACTACTTTTTTTCTTTGTGAGACGGGTTTCATTCCTTTCCATTTAACCCGGCGTTGCATGAACATATTCGAATGCATAACATATTGCCATGGAAATTCTCCTTCCTTTATCGAAGTTCCTGGAATATGTGTGATTCCTTTATATTAACGTCATTGCAATTCCCTTTTTCGAAATATCTTCCAGATTTTACAAATATCAATCTTCCAGATCTTACTAATATCAAACAGGTTTCATTTCTCTCTCTACAGCGCGGTATTACAGAGGCTTTTTTGAGTGTAGAACTATTTTCCCCCTCACTCTCCCCTCAGATATAAGATTTATCTTCAAGTTTCTATTCATGACATATGAAAAACAATATTGTTTTAGTAAAAAAATAATAAATTTAAAGTATAAAAAGAAAACTATTTTGATGCTTGAGTAAAAAAAAAAGTCATCATTTTTTAATAATAGATAGTTTTTAGGAATCTAAAATAATAAAATAATTTTCAGGTTTTCGTTAATCAATCAATCGCTACTTACAGTTAGTACTTATACTACTTATTAAAATTTCCCATATTTCTATCAAACAAAGAAAATATGATTGTGCAAAGATAAATAAATAAGAAAAATGTCCCTTAAAACTCGAAAAATTACTTTTTCTGAATTTCAAATGAAGATCTACCAAATCCTTCGTCAAAAAGTTAAAACCCCCACCCTTATTCCCTTTCCATTCTTAATCTTATTTATGGGCATTGTTTATGATACCTAAGACAATGTAGGCATACTTGTCAATAGACAATGTTGAACATTTTTTTCCTAAAAATCCGGAGCCTTATAACAATGATTTTACCGAAAAGTTGAAATGAATTACATGATTTCTAAACTACAATACCAATTTCCCAGGGACGTCTTAAGGCATGGGCTAACTGGGCCCGGACCCAGGGCCTCGCCTTTAAGGGGGACCTCGTCTCGTTCCCAATAACATCAGGATCAAAACAATTTTAATCATCAAATGTTATTCCCAGACATGACTGGCTGAAGACAGTTAGTTACTTATGCATTAAATATTCCCATTTAAAATATTTGTTGAGAATCATAGAAAATATTAGTTTTATTTCTAAAGTGAGATATGTTCAATTTATTGATAAAAATACTGCTGTGGGAAGGACAGTCACAGACACTTCTTCCAGTTACTTTTTATTTATTTGCCCATGCGAGTTAAGGATCCTTCATGAATGGACAAGAGATCACTTATCCCCCTCCCCCCCAAAAAGAAGGGACAAAACACATTCCTTATTTTATGATAGGCGTCAG
Source organism: Trichonephila clavata (assembly GCA_019973975.1). Lineage (NCBI taxonomy): Eukaryota > Metazoa > Arthropoda > Arachnida > Araneae > Nephilidae > Trichonephila > Trichonephila clavata. The sequence continues at coordinate 38,715 of BMAO01012538.1, read as the reverse complement.
GGCTAATAAGAAGAGGGTTGAAATGACCCTGAAGGAAATTACACTTTTCCAAAGGAACGAGTGCCCTATCTGCAATTCTAAATCAATTATTCCTTCACTTAAATTTTTTGAAACAGCAAAAGGTGATCATGTTTTAATTTTTGAATTGTTTTTCTCTGTGATTTAAGATAATATACAAATATTTAAATCGTATTAGAAAAAAGTGAAATAATATGTAATTTGTTTTACAGCGAGAGTTATAAAAATAATATTTAATTTAAAAAAAAAAAGAAACGAGCCTTACAGTAGTCGCATACGATGTGTAACATCTGACATGTTATCGTGATAAATTCGCAATAGCAACTTAAATCCTGAAAAAAATTAATCGAGTATGATTGGAAATAATTTCCTATGGAATAATTATATCTTTAATGAAAATTTTATTTTAAATGCATTACAAGGAGTAATGCAGTTTTTTTTATCAAAAGTAATTATTCTTGTTCAATTTGGGGAAGAGCGGTAATGATAACTTATGATAACTAAAATATGATATATATACTTGTGATTTCAAGTATTTAAAAACCGTTGAAAAATACGTCAATAACAGTACCACTGTTATTTGTCGAAACATTTCGATTTGTGTTCATTTCGAGCTCGGGTTCATCATTCAAAAAAGCTGAGTGACTCGGCTTCTAGCAAACTGAAGTTAACTTTAAAATCACCACTGAAAATCATGGAAAGCGAGTGATATTTTTTTTTAAAGAGCAAAACCACCTTCGGTATATGGTAAAAGTAAAAAATGCAGGAAATCTTTAATTTTTTGAACCGTTTGATTCGGAGATATGTATACGACCACCGAAATCACTGTTTGTCTATTTTCAAATAAGCATTCTGCCGCACATTTGTCCCCAATATCTTAAATAACAATACCCAATCCACTTGTTTGACGATAAGTAATATCCATCTGAGGAGCCACAACATGTGAGTTGTTCTGTTTGCGATAGATCGCAACACCAGCTGCTCTGTGGCCCGGTCGTTTAAATTGTACGCAGCAATCAGGGTCAGATATCGTAACACATTCGTCATTATCTTATCACGTCTCTGCCAACTTGAGTAACGTACAATTTTGTGAAATAACGTCGAAATCTGTTTGGTGAGCACTCAGATTTTGACAATTGAGCGTAAGGAGACTTGCTGGTATGTGCGGATTTAGAGTCAAGCTCAAACAAAACCGAGTTTTTGAATTAGAATATTTTGAAATGCTAAATTTAACAATATAAAAAAAAGGCTGGCGGCTTGATCTTCTCTGATCCTAAAGTGAGAAAAAAAAACAAAAACAAAGATCCCAAGGCCTAGACCGCAGGGGGGGGGGAGTCCCTCCCGAATGTAGGAGAAAAAACAGAACTTCACTGGCAGGGTAGCGAAGAGACACCACCAAGCGCGCTGATTGTTCAACGCAACTTCCTGTTACGCATTTCCGTCCCTTTTCACCGAAATCACTCCCACAAATCTCCAGGAATCGAGAGAAATGATGTTACGTATCAAAAATTCTGCTTTTTTTTTTGTAAATTTCCTCTTTTTCACTGAACAACATGAAATAATCTCTTAACTGTATATAAAATTGTACATAAATACGTATTTCAATGTGCTCTTAGAATATTTTTACATTGATTAACATGAATAAATGCACGCATCCTTCATTTTGAATGCACAGTAGTATAAAAGAATGTTCGATGTGTATTGTAATTCAGAGAAGTGTTTTTATTTGCTTCTAATATGGAAAGCTTTATTTTACTTTTTTAAAAATTCAAATGACTGCCCTTTTTAATTATTTTTGAAACCCGAATATATATAAAAAGAACATTTATAAAATGAATATCTCAATTTGTATTACAATCAACAATCCGTATTAATTTAAAATAAAATGAGAATCCCATAGAACGATTTGGTGATTAGATAAATGCTGCACAATAATTTAATGCTTTAAGAGTAAACATCAAAAATGTAGAAAAGCTCATCCAACACATTATAAATAAAGAGATTTTTAGTGTATAAGATTCCTCACTAGAAATTTTCTATTTACATGTGTGTATTTAATCAGATTTTCCTGCAGAATTTATTAAGTATGCTTTTATTTTAGTTTTCTTAAACTTTAAAACTTGTAATACTTTATCACATATTGGTATAAAATATTTTTAATGAAAAAATTGCTTACACATAAATATATATAATTCTCCTAATTAATAATATATGTAATAAACTTAACTCAGTGACAACACAGCCCATGAGGGCCAAATCCTACTGTGCCCATACCAGCACACGTGACCATGGACCCTGAGGTGCATGAACAAATGTTCCGATCAGGTGATCAGTCTGACGCGAAATCCCCAGTGTTAAGTTCCCAAGTAAGCTTGGTACTCATTTATTGACCCACTGAAGGGATGGAAGGCTGAATCGATCCTGCTCAGCCCAAGGTTTGAACCTCGAACATGTGGTGTGGAAGCACGATGCACTACCACTCAGCCACAGGGCTTCAATTTAAGTATAAATGTTCTTTAATTTTTAGAATTAATGACTACCTTTTTATCATAATTCCTTGTTTCGTTTGATAAGCATCATAGCAAGTATATATATTTCGTGTAGTTACAAACATAAATTTCTCTGAGAATTTTTAAGAGATTCAAAATATTATGTAAGACAATACAATACAGAAACTGTTTGTTATTCAAATTGAAATGGTTTATTCAACATTTTATTAGATATGATTTTACATTCGCAATTTAAAAAATGTATAAATAAAAAACTTTTTATGAGAATCTCATAATTAACTGTATCAGGGCCGGGTCTAGCATTTTTGCCGCCCCGGACAAAAATGAAAAAATGCCACCCCTCTCTCGAAAGGAAAAAAATTATAATTAAAAAACATAAATTGTCACATTGATACACACCTATAAAACTTAAAGAATTCTTGCGAACAGAAAGGCACACAGCATAACAATAATATATATATATATATTACATCTATCTTATTATTATTTTAAGTCCAATACAAAATAGTTGGAAATTCAGGACATAATTACCTGTTATTAATTCCAACAAGTAAAATGTAAAAGAAGGAATCCCCCATTTCAGCCTACCAATTTCTTCTAAAAAAAAGTCTACTGATCCCAAACGGTGATTTTTGTAACCAGACTCCAGACTAAAATAAAACATCTCGATCTACCAAAAACTCTTATTGCCCCTTTTGGATAGCAGACATCGAATGTCGTATGGGTCAAAGGAATGTCCGTAGTGACCCTACTCCGGGAGGGGGAGAAAGTGACTAGTGAAAGATATTTAAACCTATCAAATTTCCCAATTGTACATATGCCTCAAACTCTCAAGTTTCAACATAAAAGAAAACTGACATTAAACATACAGAGTACAAAATAAGGAAGATACAATAAATGAAATACTAAATTCACACCCAATAGTATTTCAGAAAATATATCAAATTTTTTGAAACAAAAGAATTTTACAAATTCAATCCAAATGCCGCCCTTAGGACTTGCCGCCCCGGGCAGGGGTCTGGTTTGTCTGTCCCTAGAGCCGATCCTGACTGTATGTGATAAAACTAATATTGATATACATTAGTATGTATATTAATGATAATTTGAAATACACAATATTTTATGCATTAATAATAATGATGAAATAATCATAATAGGAAAATAGCAAAATTTTACACAAGAACTTATAACTTAATCGAAGCTTTAACCTTTCTATCTACAAAAAAGTTAAAAGAAATTCTTCAAAAAATTCGATCTTATCATTTTCAGAATTTTTCTGAAAAACGAGAGCTATATATTACTCTCATTGTATATACCTTTTTATTTACAAACTTGTGAGAGAGTTTCTTTTGCCCCCCTTGATTAAAACAAAAATTAAATAAATGAAAAGTGAAATGCTACACATAGTTATGTGTATATTGTGTCAGATATGGCATAAAAGGATTTTTAGAACATTGTATTTTTTTTTTTATTTTTTGTTCTTTGTAGCAGAATAACAATTCTTTTTTCGAATAACCCGTCCCCAAAATGAGTTATTAAAAAAAAAAAACCTTCTAAATTCTTACCTTCTTATAAACCTTCTCTATTTTTAGGATATTAATAAAAGGAGAGCTATCCTTTATTCATAATTTTTCTGTACATCATCTAGTACCAATTTAAAAGTGGATTCCAAGCTAACTAGATACATTTTGATCCCTTTGTTTTAAAACTTGACTCATGAGGACAATGGATACTCTAGTTAGCATTGAGATAAAACCTTTGAGACTCCCATCGACATGATTCCACGAAATCCTGAGTGTAATGTAAATTCTATGGAGTTTCTTACTTTTCTGTTTATATCTAGGGTATTGCTTTTAATTGCATGGAATAAAACTCACTCGAAAGAGTGAAAAAAAATTTAATATTTTTGTAATTTTTGATTTTTTTAAAATAAAATTTGTAAGTATTTTTAAATATTTTTTAAAGATATAAAAATTCATATTGCGCGTACTAAAACGATTATAAAATTATTTTCAATCATTGGATAATAAACTAAAACTGAGGAATTTATGCTCTTTCAAATGTATGAACTAAAATTTTTAAATTCCTTTACTTGCATGTTACTAAAAAAGTCAGCATTGCACAGTTGAAAAGAAGGGGTGGGGACATACAACTATCTTTTATTGAGTAAAGATACATAAAATTCCTACCTATGTCTCATTGATTAACGATGATTTATGACTGCTTCCATGGATTTCGAACCAGAAATGTAGTTTTCTCAGAAGTCGATGATTTCCAGCAAAAAAAAAAAAAAAAAAAAATTATTTACAATCACGTCGCTCTTTAGCAAGCTGGAAGCTTAAAAATTACTACAAATATGTTTTCTAAAGCTATTATATGTTTTTTATTCCATCTTTAAAATTATTTATTAGTTTCTTATTTTGCATTATTTTTTTGATTTGTTTTAATTGCCATTTCATAATTATATAACTAAGACATTTTTTTTTTGGTTATTTAAACCTGTTTGTGTGTTTTTTGCTTTGATTATTAACGTCACACTTCAAAACAACGCGAGGGCTATTAGTGATGGACCTCGTAATTTTTAACCCCTGTTGAAGTGACCAGAATGTCACTTGAGCTTGAAACATGCTTTCGAAGATTGAACCTCTGCACGAGCTCATAGAATTGTCACGAGCCTTGATTGTTTAATTAACAATGAATCACAGGCAGCAGACACTCGACTTTCTGCTAAAAGATTAAAAATTAAGATGTATAAATTGGAAACAAATTTTTTTAACTATCCTTTGGAGTGACATTTTGACACGCATTGGCAAATTAAATATATTTCTTCAGAGTAAAAATATGGATATATCGAAAGGTGTAAAATTACTAAAATCATTAATGATATTGTTACGTTGATCGGGGTTCGAGGATTTTATGCAAAATCAGTCGTAAACAACAAGACAGTTCTTTAAGAGCGATGAGTATTTATTGGCGTAAATCAATCCTTAAAAATACAGGATTCAACAGCGAAATTCGCAGAATAAATATCAGAAGGATTTCACACCTTCGACAGCACTTAGACACAATTATGAGTATTTAAAAATACACGCATATATAAGCTTATTCACAAGCACAGCCGAGCTAATCACGATCAAGGCAAGTTCACTAATCGCTAGTTAAAACCATACTCACTACTCTCTTGTCCAGTTTACATTTTAAAGTTAGGAGTGAAATAAAAAGTTAAAAGTTAAACGAATTAAAGTTAAAAATAAAAATACTGAAATGAAATAAGTTACGAACTTAGAAATTGTGCAATAAAAAACTTTTATTGCGTGAAACTGAGATGCTATGGAGGATTGTAGAAATCTAAGAGAATTCTCCTAGGCCTTTTAGTTTTTTCATGAGCATCATAAGAATTTAAATTAACTATATTGCTATTATTGGTATGCTGAAGAGAGTTAAAGAAATTAATTGCTATTTTTTGGATATGCTGCTTGAAACTATTGATTTTAAGGGCGTCTCTAAGGTATTCATTACGCATGTATCTGGTTGCTTTAGTTATCATGCGGATATAGTTATTTTGAACAGTTTTTAAAATTTTAATGTTAGTATTTGCAGCATATCCCCAAACTGGACAAGCGTAGGCTATGATGGGGCACATAACGGCTGTATAGAGAAGCACTTTGTTTTCTTTACTTAAATGAGAGTTCTGGGAAATTAGGGGGAAGAGTTTAAACATTACTCTCTGGAACTTATCGCGAGCCTGTATTATGTGTTGTTTCCAAGTTAAGTGAGAATCGAAAATAACGCCTAAGTATTTAGTTTCTTGAGATCACGGGATCTGCTTGTTGTACATAAAAATTGGTGGGATGGAGCGTTTATTAGTAAAGCTAACTGCAGAGGATTTATCTACGTTAATGCTTATTTTCTATTTGCTATAGAAGATTTCGAGGAGTTGAAGATGCTTATTGATTGCGAATGAGATGGTTTTCAAATTTTTGTAAGTAGTGAGGATAGCCGTGTCATCTGCGTACATGTTAATGTTAGTAAGGGAGTAATTCGGGATATCATTAATGTACAAATTTAAGGTATGTGACTACCTTCGGAGCACTTTTTTTGAAATATGTAAAATTTCACTTATGTAAACATATTTTTATTTGTAATGGGACATAAAAGTAAGAATTCAAACACAGTTTTTACAAAGTTATAAATATTTTTGGAAATATAGGGAATTTTGAGTGAAATTTTAGTGAAAAATTGCAATTACGGTAAGGATTGTGTTGAAAATTCTGATGCATATATTCTCATAATATTTATACAGTACATAAATAACATCATTTTCTGTGATTATAACTAGGAAATTTATAATACTTCTGTAAAGTTTTCGAAATATGTCAATTTTTATGCAAAAACTCATTTTTTTACAAAAAACTAATGTTATTTTCTCACAAAAAGTGCAATAAAATAAATAAATATATACACACGTATTAGATTATAGACTAGACTACAGATAAAACTAAATTAAAGATTCTCTGAAAATTTCAAGTCAATATCTTAAAAAGAAATCTTGTAGTCAACCGTATCGTGAAGAAAAAAATTGAAAAACATAGTTTCTCAGAAAATGCATTTAAAGATTTTAATGCTATGTGAAAAATTTTCTACTGATTGTACATTTTTTAAACTCACCATATTTATAGCTCAAGCTCTTTTAAATTTCATGTAAAACTTATTTGGAATTTTTTTTAACCTTTTGCTGTTTTCCTGAGAATTTTATACACTATAACAATTGTCGTTTTTAGCGAAATTTTGGTGAAAAATTGCAGTTACGACAAATCTTTTACACAAAATTCTAATAAGTGTATTCATATAATATTTATTCAGCACATAAATAACATCTTTATCTGTGTTAGGTATCAAAAGATTTGTAATACTTGAAAAAGTTTTTTAAATACGCCAAATTGTATACAAAAACTCATTTTTAAAAAAAATTAATGCTTTTTTTCATAAAAAAGCAATTAAATATATATATATATATACAGACATTAGATTTTAATTCATAACACAGATAGAACTACACAAAACATGTTCTGAAAATTTCAATTTACTATCTTAAAAATATTTTGTATAGTGAATTTTATCGTGAAGAAAAATATTGAAAAAGTTTCTCGTAAAACACATTAAAATTTTTTTTAACACAAAACACTTTTCTACTTACAAAACATTTTCAAAACTCCCCATATTTATAGGTTAATCCTTCTTTAGCTTCATTTTTAGCTAATTTTGACTTTTTTTTGGCTTTTTGCTGTTTTCTGGAGAGTTTTGTTGAGGGTAATGACTGGCGTTTTGATTTTTGAATACGTTCTGTGTCGATTCCCATGTAGTTTTTAAGTATCATTGGATCAATTACCATACCTAAATAATTAAATACATGTAACAGTCCTAAATAACCTGAATTATATAATAGGACAGCAATGTGTGAACCCAAAAACAAAGTTTTCTTGTGAACAAAAATTTCTTTTGGTAAAATAGACCATAATACATTATTAAAACTTTCATTATTATTTTGGGTCATGCCATGGAGGCATTTTTTTAACAAATCTGTATCATAGAGTGCTAAGTAAGTGGGCTTTATCACTTTAATAACTGAATTTGAAAGGCCTGTTGTTTTGTCTATGTGTACTTTTTCATCGCATAATGCTCGTTTATACTTGCACCAGCTGTCTTTCCCTGTAGGACATTGCCCATGCATGGGATTTTGATTGCTAGAGCAGCAGTGAAGGAAAACAGCTATTACAGCAGATTGCATTTTTTCGAGACATCCAACATTGGTACGGATGGCAATCCCGTAATAATTCTGCAGTTTATCGATAAATTTATCAGTTAGTTTGCTCTTTCCACCAAGTCCTTTGGTGTTCTTTTTTAGTTTCCTTAGACGTGAGCCTACTCTTTTTTGTATATGACCTATACATTCGAGTTTTGAGACACTGTTTTCCCCATATATATTCTTTACTTGTAAAATGCCCTTGGAATCCCCATCACCATAGTACTCGGTGTACTGCAAGTCTCGTTTTATCAATGATCTTTCAAAAATTCTGAAAGCTCCAACAGCTTCCATATTTCCTGAGGATCCTTTATAGTTTGAGCATTGATGCTCAGATTTCACTTTCATTTCACACATTTTGCAATACTGAGTCATTACTTCCAAATCTAAAATTTTCCCAGTATCAATGGAAATAGCTGAGACGCAGCCATTAAGCGACATATGGCCTCTCCGCTGCCATGTGCCATCTACTGAAACACCACAAGTTGTACTTTTTTTAAAATTTCGCACTTCTGTTGATGCAGCTTTCATATTTTCTTCAGAACAAAACTGTACTGCTTCCAGCAGTTTGAGTTCATGAGCTCTGAAGATGTTTTTAGAAATGCAGGGCAAATTTAAAGTACATAGCAACTTCTTACCAGCTGTGAATCCCCTGCCAATCAATCTCAATCCAAATACCAATAAAGTATTGAGAGTGAATTTTTTATTTTCTTTACGCGTAGAAGTAAAGCCAGTCATGAATCCACAACTGCAAGACACACACAAGTTAGAGCAAAGTCCTTCCCTGGAATCTTCTGTTAGTTTCAATCCAGTTGCATAGCATTCCGGACAACACAGGATTGAAATAATTCCCAATAAAGCTTGGAAATCAATAATTCGATTACCTGTAGAACCATGAAATATAGGTTCAGGCACATCAAAACTGTCATTAGTGCTCAATTTTGCTTCACTTGCAGAGGACGCCTTGTTACTGTTTGGTGCTGACTTGGTAAATCTGTTTCCATAAAACCTTCTCTTTCTAGTCACTTTTGATCTAGTTTTCGGCATTTTGAAATTATTCACAATGAAATAAAATGTTAAAATTAAATAAAATAAATGAATAAATTGTAAAAATATCAAAAATAATTAGTAATAAAGAAGAACGCCTTCGAATGAACAATGTAAACAAAGTATAGACGATAATAGTATTGCCATTCAATAAAACAAGCTTGAATTAAAAAAAAACAGTTGCCAGATGGTAAAAAAATATTATTAAATAAGTAAAGGATACCTTGATCTGTATTTACAATAAGTAATGAATGTTTATCTTGCTTAAAAGTCACGAAAAAGGAGTTCAAACTATTTGTTTACATTTTATGTCTCTTTAAATACCCCTTTTCCGGTTTTGAAAATTCCATTTCCGGTTTACTAATTAAGCTATAACTTTGCTTCTAAATATCGTAAGAACTAAAATAAAGTATTTTTGGAAACTTAAATATATGGGCTATAATATAAAAACATAAAAAAAAATTTCGAAAAATTTCACCAAACACACGATTTTAGGGTAGTCACATACCTTAACAGAATGGGGCCTAGGAGAGAACCTTGAGGACACCCTGCAGATAAATTATGAGGGTTAGAGAGAGTTTCGTTGATTCTGATTTTAAAGGAGCGGTTAATAAAGTAATAGTGAATAAGATGAATGAGAGGGGAAAGGAGATCATTGGTTAGTAGCTTAAAAGTGAGGCCGTAAATCCAAACACGGTCGAACGCTTTCTGTATGTCCAGAAAAACGACTCCCGTGCTTTTCTTTTTCTGGAATCCTTCAGAGATATTTTCGGTTAGTCGGAGGAGAGGGTGTAGAGTTGAGAGTTTGTTAGTAAATCCATAGGTTAGAGTTAAGGAGGTTATTATCATAGATGAAGGTTTTAAGTCTGTTAAGGATGATAGACTCAGTTAATTTACTTAGCGTGGAGAGGAGAGAGATGGGTCTATAACTATTTGGTAGGTTAGCTTTTTTACCGGGCCTTTGAATGGGAAAAATTAAAGCTTCTTTCCAGTTATTTGGAAAATGGTTAAGTTTTAGTATTTTGTTAATTAGAATGTTTAGGATTTGAATGAGTTTAATGGGAAAGTTTTTGAGCATTTTATTAGTAATTCCGTCCTTGCCGGGAGTCTTTGTTGAGTTAATGTGCTTAATGTAAGCAATAATTTCGTCCGGCAAGGCCGGCTCGAGGTGGGAAGAGGGAGGGGAGGAGAGGAAGTTATTTACGGTGGAGATGATTTCTTCATCATTATCATTAAAATCATCGTTAGTATGGTTATTCTTGATAAAATTATTTTAAATGGTATTAGCAAGTAGGTTAGCTTTTTGCAGATCAGTGACGACCATCCCCGAAGAGCAGTTAAGTGGAGGAATTTTATGTCGTTTATTCTTGAGAAATCTTTGTGACTCCCAGAGGCTACCGTCTTGCATATTTAATGCTTCTAACCTATTTTTCCAGGACTCATTGCTGTAGTTTTTAAGTTCCTTTTTAAGTTTACTTTGAGCTCTATTGTAATTCGTTTTAAAAATCGGATTTAGAGTTTGATGATATTGCTTACAAAACCTATTTTTCTGCTTGATTAGAGCTTTGATGTGCTTCGGGGTGAAGTTACAATGGATGTTTCCTATTGGCTGGGAGGCGTGGCTATGTGAGTCTAGGATCGCCTCAGTGAACTCTGAAATTTTTATTTCTAGATCATCAGAGGTATTAATATTATTGGGGTAGAAATTAAGGAGAGAAAGGTTTTTATTTAAATTATTCTTAAAATCTTTCCAGTTGGTAGAGACTGCTCTTGGATTAGAAGGTCCAGTTTGAAGTTTAAAGTTAAAAGTTAGTGTCAGTTCACGGCATACGAAGTTCTCTTTGTGTAATGGAGGAAATTCACGTCAGACTGGCACCAATCGGGGAATCACGTGACAACCGTAGCAACATTTGCACGTGTTATTTTTTCCAGTGTTAAACCTATACGTAAGTTGCTGTCATTCTTGTGCATTAATTTTATCTAATTAAAATATATATCATTGTATTTTATGCATTATTCTAGTCTATATATTTAAAAGGAAAAACTCTCAACAACTCTTAGATATAACTTTTGTTTTATTCTAATTTATTTATCTAATTAGGTATTCGTCTGCTTCAAATAGTGTTAGCTGGTATATTTATTTAGGTTGGATCCTAGCACCTGGTGCACAGCAGCCAAGACCAGTTCAGGCACCATCTCTCGACCACCCACCGCTTTCCAGTGAAAGCAACATTCCTCCACGCGGCTATCAGCTGAGTGTGACGTACTTACATTCAAGAACGAATTCTCGCTCCGGCGAGTGAAGCTCCAAATCTCCTTCATTCGGATGGGGGCTTCGCCCCCCCCCCTCCTACCTTCCCTACGGGTTTGACCGTAGGATTTTTATTTTTGTTTTTTGTTTAATTTTTGTTACTTTAGGATCAAAGAAGAAGCTGATTCCATCAGCTGGATCTCGTAAACATATATCCACGTTGGTGCACAGCGAATAGTTATTTTAACTCTTAATTAATTTTGTAGTTATTAATTATATATTTTTGCGCAAGAATGGCTTACAGTATGTAGGATCAATACAACTTCTTTTAAAAAACTTAAAACTGTTTGACTATCGAATAACAATTGTATCATTTCTTTAAAAAGAACTCACTATTATTATCAAATACAGTGTCAGTTAAGTGTATATAATATAAAAAAATGTCTGTTTATAATTATAATTCCTAATTCAAAGTCAAGGGAAAATATTTATTCTGAAGTAAAACAATTTGATGATAATTTGTGAAAATTAAATAAACTTTTCTTTGATTTTTACATTTCACAAATTATTGATTTCTAAATTATTAATAATTATTCTTTACTGTTAAAAATTGATGTCATTTCTTTTTTTAAAATAAAGTAAAATATTCTTAAGGGTAATGATGCCATCACAAAAGACAATTTTTAGAAATGATCAAATTTAATTTGATGATTTGTTGTTATCTTATTTTTTGAAGTACATGTTAAATTTGCAAAAACGTTTGTTTCTTGAATCCTGTGTATATAGAATATTAGGTAATATGAAAGTTTTAGATAAATGTAGATAATTATCTTTTGGTAAAAGTTTATTTTTTCCATCGCCTTTTTCCCCCATTTTGTACATAAAATATTAGAGTTGATATGGTATTTATCCTGTGATGAAAATGAATTTTTTAGCACTATATTTACATCAAGTTTGCCTACCTACACTTAAAATTCGAATGAATATTTTATTTTACTGTGGAACAGTTACTGGATGAAAATGAATTTTATTTTTACAATGTATTGCATATAAATACTTTATATATATGTATGTGTTTGACAATATTATGGAGCATTTAAAGATATTTGAAATGTTTCTAATAAAATAACATTCTCCATCTTTGACTGTCTGATTTACTTAGTAATTATTTTTTAAAAATGTTTGAATTTTTTTAGAAATGATTGTCAAAAGTAATAAACGAAAATACTATTTCATGTTTTAGTTAAAGAAATGATTCATATTAATATATAATTTTCAGGATATATTCATTGTAATGGGATTATCCATTATAATGAGTTATTTACTTACATTTATAAAGTACATAATCAGGTCTAATAATTAACTAAATGATCATAATGAATTATTTTTACATGTATTAACTGTTTTAATACTTTTCTCTAAGTTGCAGTCACTATAGCAAGTGCACTTTATAAGCACATTAAAATTAATAAAGAGTTACCTTCAGTCATGTATGTATACAGAATGCTTAAATGCCCTTGTTATATTAAGCATCGAAAAAGAAATTGCAAAATTTTTTAACTTTTCTGGAAAAAAATGCACTAAATAAACATGTGTTTGTAATTTTACTCATTAGTACAATGTTTTGCAGAACTGAATAGTTTTCTATTGGAAATTGCACTTTTATATCTGGGTTACTAAATATAATGCATGGGTATGCGACACTTGGATCACAAATTAATGTTATTAATGCTAGTATGAACTATATTAAAAGTTTGCATTACAATTTTTTATGACACATTGAATACTTTTTTTAGTTGTCTTTGTATAAAGTGCCTTTAACATGTTGATCTACTTTTTAAAAATTATTATACAATATTAAGGGAATGCTTCATCAGAAAAGGTGCAATAATTATTAGAAATTCAATTTAATTATCTTTAGTCTTAAATATATATTTCTTCTTATTGAATTACATATAATTCATAAAAAATAATAGTATGATTTATCTATAAACAATAGATGGCTCCAAATTATAAGTTAAACTTGTACAAATTTTTTTAAAAATTTACTTCTTTAAGCTATTGTTTATCTCATATTGATAAACAATATCCATTATATTTATCTGTTGATGAAAATGCATTTTATTTTTACAACACAAGGATTGCAAATAAGATAGAAGAAATTCAACACAATATATATATATATGCAATATATTTGCAGTAGGAAGATTTTCATTTTAATTAGTAGTGATGAAATGGTCGTGGCCGAAAAATTAAAAAGAGGCTTGTTCGTGATCACATTGTTTATTTGAGTATGCTTCTCATACTCAGCCAAAAATACAAGAGAGGGATTATTCAATTAGCAAGTATTTATATATAAGGAAGAACCGGGGAAAACACATTGTAAAAAATACAGTCACGTGTCTAGGTGAACATCTTATAGAAATGACATCATTGTTTAGGGAATATTAATCCCTATTACTAAAAGCGCATGAAAACCAATAAGGATCCTATATTTCTTGGAATCGCTAATACATCTATCAAATAATTTCAAGGTCTTAAGAATCAGTAATAAACCAACATGTTTTTAATGCTTGAGAAAGAGATGCGTTTCGATATAGAGTATTAGGATTTATGAATTAGATGTTATGAATAAAGGATATTCGAATTATGAGTTGATATTAATTTAAGTTATTACACATATATATACATATATATATATATAATACGAAGATGTTGTTGGAATGGATTTTTTATATGAGATTGATAAGGCAGTACGGTGATTGAATAAAACTTGTTTATTATCCATCTTGAACACATAAAACATTACACACACACAAACACAAGCTGCAGCCGGCTACATGTTTACGCAACAAAATACAGAAGCGAAAGAGAGTTGGTCTCCAGGAATCTCGGTCTTTATAGGCTTCTCAAATCACATGATCTGAGTGGGTGGATAGGTGTAGTTTAAAATACTCTCGTTAGGCGGCGGGTTAACTTATTACTAAAACGTTGGTCTTGAAGGGATGGACCATTGGTAGTTAAAAGTTATTTTAAAGGATTATATTACTGGAATTATTACATTTCCCCCTCTGCAAGACACGTGTGTGCGCTGGGGCCCTTAGTACACACCCGTATCCTACAGAGATATTAATTTTAAAATTGAAATTTAATTTAACATTTAATTTTAAATTTCCCTTCACTTTAACACATGAAAATGATTTGGAACAAGGAGAGTATGTGGTTATAAAAGTATGAAACAAATATGCATTAATAAACTATAAATATAAAATTGTACAATACAAAAATATCAAAATAAGATTATTAAATACTTGAAAGAAAATGAAAACAGAAAATAAACTTTAAAAATAATTGTAAATGACACACATCCTGTCAAAGTATTAGTTGAAACAAATGAATTTAGTTCTTTCTAGTTGCCTTGCCCAAGTTAGCTAGACTTTTCAAGGTTGAGACATGTCCGGACACTTGAAGATGTAAATATGCTAGACCAGAGGCCTCAGTAGAAGGATGTTGTACCTCGTTTGGGATATGTGAAACACCAACCGGCTTCCCTATGCACTGGGAAGCAGAGTTTAAAGGTGAGTCATATATTGAAATGGAAGTTGTCACAATATTGGGTTTTAAAAGATTAGTATGTAAAAGGAATTGTCTGTCGCAAATACTGTATGGAGATGATGGTTTGGAAGCAGTTATGTACCACCTTTTTAATATGAATTTACAAAAATACTTTTTTAAAACACAGAAAAAAATTAAAATATAAACTTTCTTTTTTGTTTTGTTTTTTAAACAGATCTAAAATTGCATATAAGAGCACTGAAGGTGAAAAGAGGCTGAAAAGAAACAAATTAGGATGACCCACGCCTTGCACAATCTTTAAGACAAGTTTTCCTTCTTATCGTGTAAATAGTGCACAATAACTTCAAAAACAAATATCCCAAGACTGGAAGTTACAAGTCGACCAAAGAGATTTTTTTAAAAAACTATTTATATCTTATTTTTATTTGCATAAAACTTTTATTCTGACAAAGGGTACGAGTTTGGAAACAATATATATAGTATATTGACAATCAAAGGTACTTGAGGTACTCACTATGCACAATCCTTACAAAACCCTTATTATTTATTCTAAATGTAAACATTTGCTTTTTATTTTTATTTATTTATTAATTTCTCAGCCTAAGTGCTCTCAAAACTATCATTTTAAACACATTTAAAATTGTTCATTTTCATATCAAATAACTTGTTTATTCTAATAAAGTAAATCTTATATTAACCACAAATTCTTAAAACCACATTAAAAATATATATCAAATATATATATATAGTATCAACATAAAATTTCAAAATAAAAATATCAAATCTTTGGAATTGATTCAGTAAAACACTGTAAAGTTATAGATTCTCATGTTAAATATCAAATTCAAATATAATCATTATGAAATATATGCATTTTATCTTCAAAACAAAACATAGCGTTAAGTAAATTTGTCGTAGTCTATCACTACCCCTATGATTATTAACTCCCCTTTGCGTATTATCTAAATCTGGGTATGTTGGATTCATGATTAATGACTACTTATTTAATAAATCAATCTTATTTATTCACCTTTCTTAATAGAGAAATATACAAATATTATTCAAACTTTAAGATCAACAAAGTACAGTGGAGTGCGAGAAGAATCTGATTATGAACGACGGAATACTAACTGAATCCACGGAGAATAACGCATACAATCAAACTACGCATTTATATCTAATTTATGAAAACAACTGACCTGATACCTTTTCTTAAGGCAGGTTCTTCTTTATCTGGATTGCTTTAAGGAGCGGCTTCAATCTTAGCTATCTTTCCGTTCCGTCTCGAACTGGCTTTATGTATACCTTTTAGTAAAGTCTTCTCCAGACGAATATATTTCCACTAGCAAAATTACTCTCTCACTTCCCTCTTAATCAACCTCGTTCTCTTCATTGCATTTCTCCCTTTTATATCTTTTTCGAACTCGCTAAACCCGAAATTATCTCGTTTTCATAAGTCACACTTTTGGCTCTCGGCCGAGATTGGTTGAAATAAATAAAATATTTAAAGATTCGAGAGAAGGTTAGTGAAACGCGTAAGCACCCGTCACAACCCCCCACCGAGAAAAAAAGCGTGACTTATTGAAGGTCTAAACGACCTTAAAGAACTCGCTTAATTTACCTAACGTCTGCACAAAATTTTAACTAACTCTAGAATGTCTAAAAATACTGAACTTGTAGAAAATTTTAACTCACGAACTTTAGAATGCCTGAAAATACTGAACTTGTAGAAAGTTTTAACTCACGAACTTTAGAATGCCCGAAACACTGAATTTGCAGAAAATTTTAACTCTCTAAGTTAGAAATTTTAATTAAACCTGCACACACTTTGCACCACTCTAATTTATTGATCTTGTTCAATATATCCCTACAGTGCATCCCATTCGGGCGAAGATCAGGGGAAAACCTTTCAAGGAAAAAACCCTGATCATGCACTTTACTTAACCCTTTAAGCGTTCCAAACGTCTTTTTCTGCCATCCTGAGATGCTTCAAAAACGCACCACACGTTTTTTCCCGTAAGACCATGGACTCACCAAAAATGCACCAAACGCGTGTTTTTTCCTCCTCAAGTAACCGCTTCGAAAGTGTTAGAGACGTCTTTTTCCGAAATCCTTTTCCCCCTTTAAAGGCTTAACATCTTGAAGGATAATTAGGGAGGGTTGGGGTGACACAAAGGACTCTGACAGAAAGTTTTATGGCTTGCCCCGTTCTTCCCCTGCAGCAATCGTAAAAAACTGGGAAGAATTTAAAACCTCCAGAGCGTACGGACTATCAGTTAAAGTTTGTAAGTAAACTTGACTTGAAATATTTTTGGGTTTGAATTAAATAAATTCTTTGATGTAGTTTTCACGATCTAAGCGTTTGTATAAATCTTTCCTTTAAATCATTTTTTTTAAGTTCCATCACATAAGTAATATAAATGATATACTCACTTTTGATTTAATATTAATTTGAAATTCAACTAATTGGGAAGGAAAAGGGTAGCTTTTGACAAAATCACATTTTTTTCTTTACCTTAAAATTCTCAAGTAGAATTAAGTTTTTTTTTATAATGTATCTCTAAAAATATCTATGATATATCTATTTTTAAATTCAAAGTATATATCAAGACAATGAGGATAATATACAGTTTCGTTTTTCTTATTTTAATTAATACTTCTATTTTTTTAAAGGAATTATTTCGTTTATGTCAAAAATTTATAAAAAAAAAGTTCAAAATTTAAAACCTGTTAAACTTTTAAAATTCTAAACATGAATAATTTTTAAGTTTCTGTACTTGCAAAAATTTTGTACGCATTGATAAAAATAACAAAAAAAAAAACCTATTTAAATCCTTTAGTTTTTCATAATATCAAAGCCAGGTGTTCAGAGTATCTTACATACAATCCCTAGTTTTGTATTGTTTAGATAACAAATTATAATAGAATTTTTAATGTCTGAACTTCAGTTTCCTTCAAAGAGAGCTTGAATTTTAAGCTTGAATCTTTGGCCAAAGAGAAATGAAAAGCACCTGGACAAATTTACAGTTGACATTTGCATCAATAAATAAATATAAAGATCCATTTTAAATTCAAGTTAAAAAAATATCTATTTATGCAAAATCCCTTATCATTTAGGTTCTGTTATAGAGATTGGCTGAAGAACAAGTAATTAAAATTTGGACATTTTTTGTAATCTTAACCATACAAAACCAGGAATTTTATATTAGCTGCACTGAAATTCTGCATTTGAATTTCGAAAAATATATTTGTGTATGTATCTCGCGTACGCAGTTGAAAAATATTTACCATAAATACTAATAATTCTTTGGATATATAAAATTTAAAATTGAATTTTTAATATATTCCACTTCTAATATTTTTCATTTATTCCGTAAATTTCATACAATTTGGTTGAATGAGTGAGTGAATATTAACGTCGCTCTGTTCAGCTATACTCGAGAACTTTTGGCGACGAACCTCGTCATTTTGAACCATGGTCAAGTGACGAGGATGACACCTGTGCTAGCACCTCTCCCCTTCTCTTAACTACCACACCACACCAACAGAGGGACGTTTCAGCTCTCGACAGATTTAACGTGCATCGTGCCCCTACACGGCGGCTCTTCAGTGGTAATGAGCTAGAACTCATGATACGCCAGCCACGAGTCCGTTACCTCGAAAAGGTTTACCTGTTTCATTAAAAAGTTCTAAAGTGAAGAAAGTGGAAATTATGGCCTTCCAAAAGGGAAAAATGTGTGTTTTGAAGTACAAGGACAAAAAACCCCTGCATATGATTAGCATTTTTCATTACACTGATATGATGGAAGTGAAAGCTAAGAAACGGGATTCTGTGAAAATGAAATCAAAAGCAGCGGTGTTTTTATAATACCACCATGGGTGGTGTTGATAGATCAGACCAGTGTCTATCCTACTATCCTGTTGCCCGAAATCAACAAAGGAAATACTACAAGAAGATTTTTCGACATTTGTTAAATCAAATTGTGTGGAATTAATTCCTTCACTATCTATAAAAAAAATGGTGGTATTTTAAATCATATTGGTTTTCGAATGAAACTGATTGAATGATTGATAGAAGAAGGAAGTAGTAATTCCGATTCTCGAAACTTTGTTACCTCTGAAATTTCTGTAGTCCTGAAAAATGTAGTCCGTTTAATTGGAAGGCATGAATGGAAATATGTGCTTCATAATGGCTTCATATGTGGAAAGTGACTCTTCAAGAAAAAACAAACCACCACGAAAATGTGTCGTATGCAACCTTAAGAAAAATGATAACGGAAAACGCATTCGAAGAAAAACACGTTTTGAATGTAAAGACTGTAATGTTGGACTGCGTGCAGCGCCGTGTTTCGAAAAATATCACACTGGGACAGTGCTATAAACGACGTATATCAATCAATAAATGACGTATCTATCAATGTATACAAAAATCTTTTTTCTTAAAATTAACGGTTTAAAAATAATGTTTTGAACAAATATATTTCTTTTTGCCCTCTATATGCATATGTACACTTCTAGCTTCAGTAATGTACAATTGTTTAGATAAACTTTTGGCTTTGTAAAAGGTATTTTGCTTTGACTAAACATTTTATAGCAAATTTTAATAATATTTTGTATACATCTTTGATAATTTTTGCTTTTTATACCTGTTAAAATTATTATTTATAAAAGTTTCTTTGCAATTGTTTGTAAATTGAACAAAACCTTTTCTTACACAATTATGTATATTTGAGGATCAATTCTGATTTATTTTATATTCAGTAGATACAAATTTTTTTGTAAATTGCTTTTTCTTTGCAATTTTATTTGTTTTAAAGCATGCATATTTATATAATGAAATTTCTAACTATCCAAATTATGTCGGGCTTTTCTCCATTAAAGGCTTTTAGGATTTTAGAAATCATCTTGTAATTATTCATTATATATTTAATAAGGAAAAATATTTCCATATATAAATAAATATTTGGTCCCGTAAGTATATAATTGTTTTTAGCTACAGTTTGTAAAATGTATTGGAATTAGTAGTGGGACCGGAGTTTTACAAATTATGATTGTTTTTGACTGCACTAAGTTACATATTTATATTTCATTCTTTTTACATTATGAGTAGAAGTCATAAACAGTTCTATAATAGTAAAATAAATTTTTGTTTTATATTCAAAGTATACTATTATATTGATTCTGAAAATAATAAGTTAGTTTGACAAGCCATTATTTAACAATTTTAAAGCATTGAACATTTTTGAAGTTTTTTAAAACTTTTATAAAATACTAAATTATTAAAAATATTTAATTATTGTAAATGATTTATATTTCTTAGATTATTGGAAACAAAAAGTATAGAATTTAAAATCTATTTCTATGTTGGATTTTACTAATTATTTTTATAGCTAAACCTGGAAAAACACGAAATTTTTCAAATATTAACTTTAAGATTTTTAAAAAACATAACTGGAGCTCCCAGTCTTACATCCAAATGAACTTTTATGGATCATATGTTTGGGAGTATTTACAAGATATTTCAAGATTAGAAAAAAAAGCGTTTGGGATTAGAAAACACATTTTCAAAATTAAAAGTCTGAAAAAAACGCATTTATAAAATTTGGAAAGGCATAAAACAAAAACTAATAGTGTCTGTAAAGCTCTAATTTTTAATATGT
This sequence comes from Trichonephila clavata, assembly GCA_019973975.1. Taxonomy (NCBI): domain Eukaryota; kingdom Metazoa; phylum Arthropoda; class Arachnida; order Araneae; family Nephilidae; genus Trichonephila; species Trichonephila clavata. The sequence continues at coordinate 17,850 of BMAO01012538.1, read as the reverse complement.
TATTTTCCAACTTATGTTCTACATCCCCAAACACTACTTGAAATAATTATGACTGAAAATATCTTTTTTAATTCAAAATATTCTTTTAAGCAATGTTAATAACATTTGTTACTTTGATAGATTATTCGGTTTCATCTTAACCTAATATTTTCACAGGAGTTTTAAATACACAAAACATTTATACACACAAAATAATAAAGATATAAAGGTAATCCCGAAATCACCAAGTTTGTAAATAATGTCTATTTTTTTTCTAAATCGGGGTAGTTTAGCAAGTTTGGGTTTTTGTTGCATGACTTGAAAATACTAAAGTAGTACTACAAAATATTTACTATAATGTAGTTTAACATTAGGGAAATATTTAGTTCTTTTTACAATATTTATATTCAGAACATTTACATTTTGAAGTCTAATTGTAACATCATCTGTGAAAGCTGGATTTTAGATTCATAAATTTCAGTCGCGTATTCCTTCCCTTTCAAATGTTATTTCTCACAGAAGCCTGCTTACATTTTTGTCATGGCATTTTCTCAGCAGGAAAAAATTAATGAAAACAAAGAAAATGCTTTTAAATTATATAAATTATGTGTACAAATAAATATAGTGGTCTTTAAATCAATCTTAATTAAGTAAATGTGAGAGAACTCAAAAGCTTCAAAACATAGCAAACAGAAATGGTTTTAGAAATTAGAATTGCAGTTAATACCCATTTCACACGAAAAAGTGGTTTGTGTTCAAAAATATTTTCAATTAATTCAATTTAGAATTGCAAAAATACTTTAAAGTGAATTCAAAACTAAAATCAAATCTCTGAAAAATTTAAATTTCTTAAAACCTAATTGGTTTTCAGGTCGTCTGGAATGTATGCTTTGTCTAAGATCCAGCCTAGAGCCTAGGCTCTTTTTACAGTTTAAAAGTATCCTAAAATGATAAGAGAGAGATCCCAGTTCAATTAGAGCAAGCTTTCCAAATATATGGGCCACAAAAGTTTTTTAAAAAAACCTGATGTTTTTGTTATTATGCCTTAAATTTGGAAAAATTCTCGACACTTAAGAGAATATTATTTAAAAACCAAAAATTATAATCCGTTTTTTCCACATGTGTAATTTTTTTATAAAACTACCCAAAATTTTTAATATAATTACATTTCAAAAGCAAAAGGTAGGGTTTTCTTGCTATATAGAATGAGTTATGAGGATGATGAATTTATACTGTTAATATTTAACCCTCTGAGTGTTTATCCTTGTCCTGAAAAATCATTCCGAAAGCGTTTACTTCTTTTTTGAGAATTCCTTCGAAAGTGCAACACATTTAATTCCTTTCCCCTTTAAAGTTAGTGGGAGGTCTACAGGGGAAGATTTTATTACTCAGTTCGGCTTCTTTGTTGCTTTAAAACCGGGAGAAAACTCATCCACAGCTGTGACGTTGCCTTGTGCGAATTTTGGGTGGAAAAAGCGGGTCCACGGGGTTGTTTGATCGGTTAAGTCACAATAAAAGTGAAGAGTTAAAAAAAAACTCGAAAGAAAGAAACTTGTTACAAAAGTTGAAAAATACTTGTTTATTTTAAACAAAACAAAATTTAAAAAAATTAATTTAAGAAAAATAAACTATTTTGGACTAACGATTTGAGGCAGGAAAAAGTACCTTGTATTTATTGTGGAATATGAGACTAAGAAAACACAAATACATCGTAATGTTTTTTAAAAAGTAACTATGTAAAAAAGAGTAAAAGTGACCATCTCTCTCTCTCTTTTTAAACAAAAAGAGAATAAATGAAGTATCGTTACATACGACGATTATGTTTATGAAATGAAATCAATCTTCCTCTATTCAATTATATTTTAAATTTAAAGTAACATAAAGAGGGATTTCAATACTTTTAATTTATATATATTTTAATCCTATAAATGATGTTTTTATGTTAAATTAATTTTTCGGAAAAAATCTAAATTTTATTTCATAGTCAAACAACTTGTACTAAGCAAAAATACCTTCTTTACATAGGCATTTGTGACGGAGCAAAAAGCAAATTTAGTCAAATTTTTTATTTTTATTTTAATGGGAATATATTTTTCTTCAAAATGGTAAAAGTATTTCTAACCATTTTCTATTAAAATTTAATTTTTTATTTTCTGTTTCTTTAGTGTTAAACGGAAAATTCACTGATAAATACAACTTTCACACAATTCAATCATTACAAATTCTAATGAGAAAAAAACTTCTCGCAATTAATTTTGTCTTTCAAAACAGTACACTTAAAACAATTTTGCTCAGTGAAGCTAACCGACAATTCCGCAGTGTATTCATATTAATTTTTTTAAAAAAAAATAACATTCGGAAATGCTGTATTCAATTTTTTGAGTATAAAAAAATAATGCCTGCTGTGGAGAAGACAGAGAATGAGATGTGATGTATGGTTCTGAAAGAATGTTTTCGTACATGTAGAGTATTTTTTGAAAATTTAAATATCACCAAAGCTGATCATATGATTGTAAATGAGTCTTATTTTAGAATGTGAGCTGTGGGGTATCAAAATAAAACATTTTACTTTTAAATAGCCAAGGAGTTTTTACTCCAGTCAAAAATATTCATATTATGTGAAAATACTGTTCCTCCACTTATTTAAGTACGTTTATAAGCTATAGCCCAAAGCAATATTTTATTTTTATAAACGAGGCACAAAAATTCAGTTATAAAAATATATTTTCATTTTAGAACATATAAACCGTACACGGATTGTAAGACCATTTCTAAAATACTAAGAGTTTTAGAGGAACAAAAACATATAATTTTGGGTAGTTCAAATTTTAATATAATACGCAAATATATATATTATTAAGCAAATACGTTTGAGAAGAAAAAAGTAATTTATTTAAATCTTGTATTGCATGAATAAAATAAATCAAAGATCCTCCTTAAATAAACAGAATTGAAGGGAAAATGTTTAATTTGCAATCGATAGCATATAAACGTTTCTGTTAGTCTGTTAGAGGTATCCCCGAAGTGACGCAATCCTATTCGGTAAAAAATAAAACTTACTGCTGGAATCACACAATTTCCTAATGAATGGGTGAATCCGAATATTTTTTCATTTGAACTGTTTGGACGGAAATGGCTAAATAGGAACATTTAATAATTTACAAAATTAACCGTTATAGTTTATATAATTTCTTCAGATTACAGAATGTGTATTTCGGAAGCACAAGTTTTAATAGGATTACGGCTTATGAAAAGTAGAACAAATATATCTGAAGAACTATGGTTTGTTACCTTAAATATTGTGAGTGAGTGAGTGATTTTGGGGTTTATTGGCGCAAGAGCCGATTTCGGCTATACTGCGTCAAACATTTGTTTTAATATCTGTGGTCTAGACGAGAAGAGAGAAAGAAAGAATGAATTGAATGACAAGAAAGAGGGTCGAAAATAGAGAAGGATCACTATGGTACCCCGGGTTCGTGAAGCCCGTGTTTGCCAAAGACAGTAAACCCCGTGGGAAAAGGAAAAGATCACTAGGGCACCTCGGGATTGTGACACCCGTACTCACCTAAAGAAGGTGAGCCCCCTGAGGGGCTTAAATATTGTGAAACACAACAAAGTATATTGGAAATCAATTCCCCAATTCATGTTAATAAAAATGTATGAAAAAACTGCAAGACTTATTTTTGTATTTGTAATTATTATAATTTTTCCTGAAAACTGCAATTTCTTGTGCGGCACCCGTCAAAACCGCTGGGCCCTCACTTTTTGCCCAGCTCACCCCTACCTAAACCAGCTCTGCTCTAGCAAGTGAAAATGCCGTCTTCTGTTTATCAAGGTTATGTATTGCAGACTGCATCCTGTATGTTAAATGTTCGTTTTTTTCTTCTACGTCAATCTGTTAAAATCTGAATTTAAAATTATATGAAATTCTTAACATTCGCAACAATGCCCTTTATAATTTTTTAATAGTATATGAATGCGTCTTCAAACATTACATTACATTTAAGGTTGACTTTTTAATTAATATTAAGTATAACTTAACGCAGAGATTTTCTGAATTTTAAAATAGATAGTTCAAAAACTCTTGTAGATATGATCATAATTTTTCATTCCTGTGTTTTAGCTTCTCAGTAGTGCTTCTACGTAAAAATTTATTGTATATTCATCAAATTTTTCAGCATAATTTTTGCTCTTAACATACAGTTTTAACCGAATTGTATGAAATTTACGAAATGCATTAAAATGCTTAAGATTCTTATGTTAAATTTTAATTTAATATATTTTATTCGAAGAATTGTTAGTACTTATTTTAAATAATTTTTAACTGAGTATGTGCACGATACATAAATATTTTTTTCTGAAATTTCAAATACAATTTCTAACATAAAATTCCTAGTTTTGTATGAAAATCTGGATATTTTCTGAATGTTAATTATAATAGATATCCAGATTTTAATTACTTGTTCTTCAGTTAGCTTTAAAAAAATAAATATTTAGCATTTTGCATAAACAAATATGTTTAAAAAAATTTTTCAAATTTATCTTTATATTTATTTATATGCGTAAATGTCAACTGTAAATGTATCCGAATATTTTTAATTACTATTTATTCAAATATTCAAGGTTAAAAATATGAATTGGTATAAAAAACCCCTCATTCATGTTTTCTCTGAAGTAAACTGAAATTCAAGCATTTTTTTTTAATTCAAATATAATTTGGTGTATTGTAACAATACGCGCCCTGAACATCTGGCTTTAAAATTAAAAATAAATAAATAATGGATCTGAATTAGTTTTTTCATTATTATTTTTATGAAAGCGTAAAAATTTTTTACAAATAATTTGATGCAAAAGTTTAAAAATTATTCATTTTTAGTAGTTGGAAAGTTTAAAAGGTTTTAAATTTTGAAGCGTTCGGTTTCTTATTAACTTTTTTGACACCTTATAATGAAATAATCATGGTTTAAAAACTGAAAACATTGGTTAAGAGAAGAAAAATGAAGCAATTAAATATAGTTCTAGATATTATATAGAGATTTATATATTTTAAAAACTTCTTTTTCCGTTTCATCATTTTAAGATGAAGAAAATAATACGAGTTAATCAAACAAAGGAATACTTAAAAAGTTATTTGTCCAACTATATAAAATAGCAGATTACAGTCCCAACTTATTAAAACTTCAAATTAATATAAAATCAAAAGTGAGTTATATAATATTTTATTTATACGTTGGAACATTTTTCAAAACTTGAAAAAAAAAGTTAAATTGCTAAAAGTGCAAAAAGAATTTATTTAATTCAAACGCAATAATATCTCAAATGAAGCTAAATTACAAACACTATAACTTATAGTTCGTTCACTAAGGTGTCTAAAGAAATTCTTCCCAACTTTTTTACGATTGCTTCAGGGTCAAAACGCAGGGTTCCCGAGAGCTGTAAAACTTTCTGTCAGTGACCATTGTGTCGCTACAACCCTCCCTAATTATCTTTCATGGTGTTAAACCATAAAAGAGGGGAAAGGATTTCAGAAAAACACGGCCTACCCGCTTTTGAAGCACTCTCTTGAAGTGAGAAAAAGACGTGTGGTGCGTTTTCGAAGCATTTCTAGACGTGCGGAAAAAGACGTTCAAACCGCTAAGAGGGTTAAAGTTGTTTTGGATCATGTTTCTTTATTCATACGAAAAGTTCGCGTGAATCCTGGAGTTATTCTTGGTCATGCGAAAGCGCTGGAAAAAAACAAGTGCAAAATATCCATTAACCGAGTTCTGTGCAAAGTGTATTCGATTCTAAAGGAAGCATGTCTTTTATTCAAGATAACATATTTTCAGGCCAAATGCCGAAAAAAGTTTTTTGTAGGATGTGTTGATAATGAAGCTTTTCACGGCGCATTTTCAAAATCTCCCTATGAGTTTAAACATTTTAATTTAATTTTGTTGGAGTGTATGTGGATGGACAACCGGTGCCTCACAATCCATTAGAACTCGATTTTTCTAAAGATCAATACATACGTGCCTATCAAACTCTATTCGTTGGGACAGATCGAATGGGTCAAGACAGAGGTATATTTATTTCTAGAAAAGAATATAAAGATTCAAATACATTATTTGGATTTAACCTCTCACCAGATTTATGTTCTTCAGGAGAACATTTAAGTTTGATAAAACATAGCAATTTGCGATTAGAACTAAAATTCAGCAAATCTTTAGAACAAACCGTATGTGTTATCGTTTTCGCCGAGTTTGAAAATTTAATCGAAATAAACAAATCGAGAAATATCTTGTATGATTTCGGAAATTAAAGAATGGATGGAATGCAACTGTTTACAGTCTTAACTCAAGAGATGGCCACGTCCCCCTATTTCCAAGGTGTTTATTCTAGAGATACACTCCCTCCTCTGCAAGAAAACATGTGTGCTATTGTAAATTCTGACGACTCATCGCAGCCTGGAACCCACTGGTTACATTATTTGTGATGATAAAAGAGAATTAGAATTTTATGACTCGTTTGGACAACCTCCTGCATTCTATAACATTAGTACTACTACCTATTTAGATGTATTATGGAATTCCAAAGTGTTTCAATCACCAACATCCAATGTTTGTGGACAATACTGTATTTACTTTTTATTCAAACGCAGCCAAGGCTATTCTATGCATTATATTTTAAATCAATTGTATATAAATGATTTTATTATGTATCAATTTGTAAAGAAGCGATATGGTGTAAGATTTGTGTTTAGAAAATAAAAAAAAAAATGGAATGAAACTAAATATTTGTGTCTTTATTTTTTTTCTATTATATTCTTTTATTTTTTCCTAAAAAAAATTAATATTTTTTTCTATGATAATTTTTTTTTCCTCAAAAAACTACTATAATTTTTATAATAATTTTCCCCTAAAAAAATTAATATTTTTTTTTCTATGATAATTTTTTTTCTCAAAAAATTAATATAATTTTATTTAATTATCATCTATTTGAAACTTATAAATTTTGTTAAATAAGTATATTTTCAACCTGCAAAAGAAAACTGTTCAAATCATAAAGATGCATTTTTTTTAAATCAAATGATTATCATTTATTTCAAAGTTTCATCCATGCATTTCTGCGAGCATACATTATTGGTTTTTTGATAATTTTGTTATTCTTGTACAATTTTTTATTTACATCTAGATGTTTCGGTAAATTTACATCATTCAAAGCACTTAAAAATACATATCTTCCTTCAGTGCCGATTTTCGGTTCCGTAGGAAATCATTTACGAGGAATACAATATTACCTCCTGGAATAACAGTATTTTTGTAAATAATTTCACCATCAGAATTCCAACTGAAAGATTCTTGAAGCTTTAAAAACTGGAAAATATCTTTTGCTTTTTCTTTATACCTAGGTGGAACAATTCTAAAAATTTTATCCTCTAACACTCCTTTTTCTGTCTTCACATTCTGCCCTTTCTCTGTCTTCACTATTGAACCTTTTAGATTTTCGTTTAATGATTCCATTTCTTGATTTTCCGATACAGATGTTTCAGTTGGAATTGATTCGGTCTCTTTTCGATTTTCAACAGAAAAATGTGTATATTTTTGTAAAACTTGTAGATAGAGTATTGCTTTTTCTTCTTCCGTTAAATCCTTATTATGGAGAATGTTTTTCATACGTTGATCAAGTTCCGATAAGTGTTCCGCTACTTGAGCTCTTTCTTCGGGTACCAGTACAAATTTTTTGCTAAATTCCATTTTGAATTAAAGAGCGGATAACGGAAATAGCTGCTGGTAATAAAATAGATAGGAATCCTTCTCCTTTTTGAATTAAAATTTTCTTTTTCTTGTAAAGAGGTGTTTTTTTGTTAGAAAACTTTCTTAAGCTTTCTTTATAGGGAGATAAGCGATTTTTTTAAATTTTAGTCAACGATATGTTACCACATAAAACATTCAGCTCGCCCTCACACAAAGTTTTTATTTCTTTCTTTGAACACTTTTTCAAAATAGATTTTGAGTTTTTTGTTTTAGAAATTAATTTTAAGAGCTCTAAAGTTTGTTCAGAACACACTGGCATCTTGCGAACTAATGAATATTCATCTAACAATTTGAATCTATTTATTTGTTTCAAAGTAATGGGTTATCGAGGTTGATATACATAAAAAACATCTCCAGGAAACATACCTGTGCGCGCACGCAAGGATTCATCAGTTTCAGGTTTTAAATCAATAAGTAAGTATCCGTACGGCTTTGATGCGGTATCTGAGTAACATTCTTGAAAAAATTTCACTTTACGAGGATATAATTGGCGCCCTAAATGTGTAATTTGGGATTGATCTCTTCGATTCTTAAATAATACAAGATAATGAGCGTTTAAGGAAATTTCTCTAATTTCTTTCCCTTTATGAAAAATATTCTGTACCACAAAAATTATACTCAAATTTCTATGATGTGAATATTTTACAAATAATTTTGTTAATTGGGGATCATTTCCTAACTCGCCCATGAGATCATCTATAACAATTAACGCGTCCGAATACTGGTGCACATTAGATGGAATACCTTCATGAAAGGAAATATTCGGCATTTCTTCATATAACTTTTGATAAACCCCATAACACCAAACTATTTTTTTAGGAAAAGGTTTAATCATTTTATTTTCAATTAATTTTTTAACGAACTGACTTTTACCGCTACCAGATGGTCCAGCCAAGATTAAAGTAAATGGATGAACCAATTTGAGAGAATCCATGATTAAACTAAATAATTTTTATCAATGCTGCTGCTATTTATACTAAGAGTCAGTTAATTCTATAAATTTTATTTTGCGTGATAACAAAAAGAAAATTCATAAATTCTTTTCCCTGTCCATAATCATATTATGTTGTATCCTGCATTTTCAAGTCTTGATTCATTATCAGATAAAAGTGAGACCATTCAGTACAAGATTTTCTCATAGTATTGTAACAAGGTAGCATTGATCCCCTATTCATGTCTAGTTTGATGGATTAGAGCAGCTTGGAGGCAAAACACATGGCTTTGGGGCTTTCATTGTTTCGTCTCGACGTCAGTGGGTCTGTGGCTTGAATGGGCAGGACGAAACCCCACTGCTGATCTATTCACATACCCTGTCTGACTTTGTAGACAGACGCCTCGGAAAACGGCGGGTGGTAAGGGGTCGGAGCGTGACGTGTGCAGATTTCCACTGCGCCAACCAATGAGAAGTGATGAGGGGCGTGTACTATCCACCCCTGGAGTTTAAAAGGGGTTGGTGTGGGACATCCAATCCAATTCTCTCTATCGAATATATGTACAGTGCCTGATCGTCTCAGAGTAGCAGAACACAAAATTTTTTTGCTGATTCAGTAGTGTGTGTAGCAACGTTCTAAAATTTCTACGGCTTCATTATGTCTACTTGCAATATTTGTGGAAAAAACTTCGTTCGGCAAAGGGATTTAAAACGACACATTGACTCTGTGCATTCAACAGAGAAAATTGTATGTGAGTTTTGTGATACATCCTTTACCCATAAAGACAACTTATTGAATCATTTGAAAAATAAAAGCTGCGAAAGAAAGTTGGAGAATGAAGCGGGAAAAAGAAAGAGAGTGGATTTGTCTGTTTCAAATAGGAAAAAGAAAACACAGTTGTCCACATCTGCTGAAAACTCTACGGCTGTTCCTGAAAACTCTACGACTTCCCCAGAACATTCTGATGAAGTTCCTGAAAACTCTACGGCCGTTCCTGAAAATTCTACAGCTGTTCCAGAACATTCTGCTGCTGTTCCTGAAAATATCTCCTTACCACCAAAAGAGAGCGAGAGTGCTTTTCAAAAAGCTTATAAAACATTTGATCTCTATAATAACGATAGTTCACTGGGGATAAAAGAGTTTCTACTCTTGAGAAAATAAGAGACACTCTTAATTTTTCACAATGAACTCAAAACTTACAAATCCTTGAAAGTGAGTAAATGGGTTCATTGCATTTACTCGAAAGTGACAGATGCCGGAAAAATGATAAAAAACGTTGAATTTAAAACGCCGAATAATAAAGAATTACAAGGAACTAATCTCGCCAGCCTTTATGACAACATGTATGAGAAAATAGTGAAAGAAAGTGAGGATTTCGAGGGTAAAGACTCGGGCTGGACACTGGACGAAATCTTAAGGCTCCGGGTGACACGCCACCACGAAAACCCGAGTGTAATGTTAATCCTATGGAGTTTCTTATAATTCAATTTGCGTCTAAGGTATTGCTTTTAACTGTATGAAACAAAATGCATCCTAAAGATAAAAAAAAAATTAATGTTTCTCTTGATTTCGATTTAAAAAAAAAATTCTAAATATTTTTAAATATTTATTAAAAGCTTGAAAATTTACATTTAGTGCGTTGAAACGATCATAAAAATATTTTCAAATATCGGATAAAAAAAGTTTTTCAGCGGAAATCCATTATTTTTTATGCTCTTTCAAACGCATATACTTTAAAATTTTTAAACTAATTTATTTGCGAATAATTAAATAAGTCAGCATTGCATATTTGGAATGAGGGGAAAGTAAACTTGTAACTCCGCCTTCTTGCGGAAGGATACATGAAATTTTCCTGCATTCCCTTGGTGAAAGGGGGTAATTTATGACTCTTCGGTGGATTGTGTAACAGTGATGCCCCCCCCCCCAAAAATGGGTCTTGTTTTCTAAGAATCTATAGGCATTCAAGATACTATTTACAATTACATCATTCTTAGGAAAGTTTGAGTCTGTGCTTGAAAATAACTACAAATACGTTTTGTACAAAAAGCTATCCTCTGTTTTTTATTCCACCTTTCATAAAATTATTTATATATACTAAATAAGTTATATATTTATTAATAATTAAAATGAACAATTAATATTTATTAAATGCATTTGAATCGTCAGGATAAAGTGAATCAGATTTCGCATTCTTTTCTTACGTATCTCCAAAATTGAAATTCCTGTGTTTTTTTCCAAGTTAAAGTTATTTGAATATCAGCTGTTTTAAAACTTATTTTGCACAGTTTATTTCAGTTATTAAATAAAATGGATCATCGTCGCTGCTTCAAAAAAAGATGATTTCTTTCGGCTAAACGAAAAAAGAATATAGGACAGAATTTCAGGAATTGGAAAGAACAGTGTGTATTTCTTTTTTTCTAAATTCTTGTTCCGCTGTTCATTTCAAATATTGTGAAAGTTTCCACATACTAAATGGATTTATTGATAATCGCATTTTAAATAAGATTCAAATATTCCGAAGATGAAATACCATTGATTTAAAATAAATCAGAAAGTTTTCCATAATTTTAAGAATATTTTTAGTAACATTAATAGTTTCTTCTTAAAACATATAAATTTCAATTAATTTATTTACTATTGCTACTGGTGTTTTTATTCCGTTTTTATTCCCTTCACTGAAAATTCAACTTAGAAATAACATTGCAGAATTTTTTTTTTTTTTAAATTTCTGTCTGGAAAGCAGTATCTACATTTTGCATTTTCATTTATACATGTGTTTCATATATTATTCAAGATAACTCATCACTGCTTTTTTTTTTCAAAATGAATTCTAAGTTAATGCGCTATGAAGAATGCACTGCAAGTACAAATACAGGCAAATAGTTCCACAATTTTAAAGTTCAAGCCCAGCACCACTAAAGACCCACCGTGTAGGGGCGCGATGCACGTTAAATCTGTCGAGAGCTCAAACGTCCTTCCTTTGGTGTGGTGTGGTGTGGTAGTTAGGAGATGAGGTGCTATCTCAGGTGTCATCCCCGTCACTTGACCATGGTTCAAAATTACGAGGTCCGTTACCAAAAGCTCTCGTGTAGCTGAACAGTGTGACGTTAATATTCACTCACTCCCTCCACAATTTGAATGTTTGACATCTGAGGAATTATATAGAGATTTTCCCCAAAAATCCCGGGAAATTCTGATTGGAATGGGGTTGTACGAAAACACTTTCTAGTTCTAGGGGTTCTACGAAAACACTTTCTAGTTCTAGGGGTTCCACAAAAACACTTTCAAGTTCAAAGGGTTCCTTGAGTTGAAAAAGTTTGAAGACCACTGCTCTAGAGCCATATATGTTATTTGCGACAGACTTTGTAATTCTAAGCCAAGGGTGGCCAACCCGCGGCCTTGAATAATTTTGCGGCCCTCGAGATTCATTACAAAATATGATTATTTTGTACAATATTTTTGTTTTTAATGCAGTGTTTTGTAACAAATATACTTCATAACTGTTTCTATTTTATTACCTTTCTTTTATTTTAATACATTCTTAGAAGTGTGCGGTATTGCAGCGCAGCATCACACTCGATTCCTGTAACTCCATCGCGCTGCCTATTGCTATAGAATTAGACATATTTTTGATCCTTGCATTATTATTATAAATTATCTATGCTTGTATAGATGGAAAATAATGAAATCAATAATAATTCATTCCGTTTTAAATTTTCATTTCAATAAATGTTTGTGATGGGTCTAAATATAATATAAAGATATATAATTTTTGTTTGCAGCCCGCAACATTTTAATGTTTTTCCGAAGTGGCCCGCAAGGTCATTTGAATTGGCCATCCGTCTTCTAAGACAAGATCGGATAGCGAGAATGACACTTGAGTTTACAGTTTCTTTGAGTATTCTTCATGACCTTTTTTGAACATGGGAATCTCGCGTCTTTAGTCATTATGGTACATAATCCTCCACGGTTTTAAAAGCTGATTTAAATTATTTTTATTTTTTTAAAAAAATATATTGCTGTGTGGTTTCTGTTTGTGATATTAAAAATATAACATTAGTGTGATAAATAAGAAAAATATTTAGTATGATTAGTGAAAAAAGTTAATTGAAATTAAAATCTGGAATACAATAACTTTAAAACGATTTTGTGATTTACCGAGACGAGTAAATCCAAAGCAGAATGTATGCGAGATTTTCGACAAAAGAAACGTGAGAAAAAAAATTAAAAACTGAAGGAGTACAGCCGAAAAGAATTGCACAAAATTCAACTTCACACAGCAGGTATTTTTTTTTTTTTTTTTTTTTGCAACGAACACAAATCTCTCAGAAACAAACGGCCGAACCAATTACTGCTTTACAAATCTGTTTGTCAGTCAGGTAACTTTACGATTGTCCGCTCATAGCTTTTTTGAATGATGAGCTCAAGCTCGAAATGAACACAAACCGAAATATATCGACAGCTAACAGTGGTACTGTTATTGACGTTGTTTTTCAAAGGTTATTAAATACTTTAAAATCTCAAGTACATGTGTCAGATTTTAGTTATCATAAGTCTATTGTGTGTGTCTTCCCCAAATTGAACAAGAATATTTATTTTTGCTAAAAAATTACGACTCTTTGTGTTAATTAAATAAAATTTTCATTAAAGATAAAATTATTTGATAGAAAATTATTTCCAATCATACCCGATTAATTTTTTCCAGGATTTATCTTACTATTGCGTATTTACCAGGATAACATGTCATGTTACACATCATATGCGACTACTGTAAGACTCGTTCCTTTTTTTTTTGTAACTGTATTTATATTAGAAATTCCAACACTAAAACTGTTCTTCCAAAAAATTGCGTGGGTCCCAAAACCAATACTCAATATACTTTATCAGTGGCGTAGCTAGGTATCCAAAGGTCTTGGTGGAAAAAAAAGAGAGAATATTGGTGGAGTTTTATTAATTAAAAGTATATTAGAGTATTTTATATATATATATATATATATATATATATATATACAAAGCTGGTTCACATCAGCCCTGTGTCAAGCTCTGCAGAACATAGGAAAGCAAAGCTACAAACTACTTACATGTATGCATATGAGTTTTCTTGTGAATTTAGTGATTGCCCAGGTTCGATTTGACATGTGATAGACAGGAAATGATAAAAGAAATATGCACAAACAAGAAAATATAATACAAATTTATTATAATTATTTAAAATAAAACACACGAAAAAACAGAGGAGGGGGGTCAAAATTACATCAGTCTGTTGCAGATACCAGATGGTGAAACATTGAAAATAGCTTATTATGAATCATATTGTTAAAAAAATAAAATGACCAAGAAGAAATAGCTTCCTGTGTAGTTTTTTTTAGATGTATGGTAAGACATTTCATGGAACTTGATGTTTATTTTCAAGTAAAGATTAGAAAAATGAAAAAATTGAAAAATAATATAAGCTTTTTAATAAGTAAAATTCGCAACACTATACACAAACAAAGGAAAGAATTTAGGGGAATTCCTTACAAGTTTGAAATTACTTTCAACGGAGTTGCCATGATTACAGCTATGTAACAATCTTTTATATTTATGCCTCAATTATGGGAGAAATTATCGCAAGCTCGACTTGCTAGGTGGTCAAGGCGTGAGGGTCCCCTGAGCTCAAGGGCCCCTGTGCACGGCACTACCTAGCCCATTGGTAGTTACGCCACTGTACTTTATTAAATTTATATAAGATTTTTATTTGTTGCATGTCTTAAACCGTTTTTAAATACAATTATTGAACTGAATCGGAATTAAAGAACTGACCTGAAATATTTCAGGAAAGAGAATAATTTAAATCACATTACACTATTCATTCCATTAATTTTATAAATTTCTCTTGTCATTAAACTGTTTAAAAAAGGATTTTGATGCAATTTAGTATTGAAGAATATCACAGAAAATTGTTTTGAATGTATAGAAATATATATATATATATATATATATAAAGGTTTTTGCCTTAACTAAAACTTATATTTTTATAAAATGCAAATGAAAAACTGATGTTCCTCAAAACAGAAACGAAACAGCGGAAAAAAAGCAGTTTCTTTGTACAACTAGAATGTCGGGCACAGTTTTCATGTAATTGAAAACTGCCATGGGGTGGGCAGTAAAAGAGGGGTCAGTTGTCATATAAATAGTCTTCAGTTGGTTGTAAACTGGACCCTCCAAGAACAAAAATAGAAGGCGAAAGAGAGGGGGGGGGGGTTTCCTGTCTCGAGCTCCCTTTGCACTTAGAATCCCTCTCTCAACTGTTGTAGAAAAGGCTTGTATGATTCTGTGACGTCATTTTCTTTCATCATGACAGCTGTCAGAACATAATCATCAGAAAATGGGATCAAGTAAATGCAAATTTGGAAAAATAATAGCTTGAAAAAAAATGTTTATTTCAAAGTCAAGAAAATATTGAAAATTAAGAAAAAAAGGCATATAATTTATCTTTTATGAAGGAACTATTTACCTCCGATCATTAAGACCAGTACTCATGAGTACTTGGCCTTTCTTTTAGGAACGCCCATTCCCCCCTCCCAGAAGAGGGCGCTTTCATCGTTTTAGAGTTGGAATTTCTGTCTACGGGACCCTTAAGAGCGTATGTAAGTTAACAGTATTTAAAATTGAATGATTAGATCTTGAAGCAACACAGGTTCCTAATTTCATGGTATTCAATGGTTATTTTATGCGTTGTTTTTTTTATATAATTGAGCATATTTAATAAATATCTTTTTATTTTATTGTTAATTGAAGAATTTAATTTAATGATTAGGAAGCCAAAAGTACCGAGAAACTTCGGATATTTATCGAAAAAATTCTAACAAATAATTAATTTTATTGTTGCAATGAACATAAAATCATTTCGCTAAAACAATGTTTTTTCTCCCCTTCTTTCTTTTTAAACCTAGAAACGATTTATAAAGGTCTATATTTTGTTTTTATAAATGTTAAGCTTAGGGTACATAGTGATCTCAGTAAGGAAGTTTTTAATTTGTTTTTTTAGCCCAAATCTTATCAGGTATATATATATGCTGACAATGTTTTAAATTGATCGATTGGGTCATGGAGCAACACAGGTTTCTAATTTTACTAATTTCATAGTATTCAAATGTTATTTTATGCATTTTTTATACTAAGCAAATTTTTTTTAAATATTTCTTTATTTTATTGCTGATCAATAAACTGAATCCAATAGTTAGATATTAAAAAAAAAAACCACGAAACTTCGGAGTTATTTATCGGAAAATTTATAATAAATAAGGTGTTGTTTGAATTCTTTTTTATAATCATCAGACAAATCTTTGTTGTGTGATCGTTCCTGAGTTTCTCTCAATTTACTATTAAGCAAATTTTGTCTTGTTACACACATCCGACCCTGTTTTGTATTTCGTTTTACATGTTTCATTACTGAAATTAATAAATGCATTTCTTTCATTCATCTCACAATAATTGAAATATATCATTAGAATACTAAAGTATATTATTGCGAATCTTTTATTTTGCAGCAATATCTTCTTACATTTCAAATAAAACCCTTCCAAGATTAATAGTTCTACGGAATTTCACCATTTTACTAAAATAAAATATTAGTATAATAATATAAAATTATTTTAATACATTTTTTAAAAATCAGAACGATGTGATTCTCAAAAAGATCACCAAAGAAAAATAGAAGTCTTTATGCAAGTTTTGAATAAGTAATAGTAGCAATTGAGACAGACATTAACAAACTTTTTTACGAGGCTCAATAAAAAGCTATCTTTCTATTTTAATGCGACTGATTTAATCTATCGATGTAAGATCGCTATTTGTTATGTGAAGGCTCAATTCATCAATTAGCTGAAAGTTTTATATATTTCTGAAAGTCTTCAAAAGTTAGCACATCTGGAAATTTTTTTAAATAGTAATACAAAAGTATAAATCGCGAAAATATTGAAGTTTTAATAGTATTTTAAAAATATTAATTTTTGTTAAGCTGAGTATCAAGCATTACAAAAATAACTAGCAAAACGAAGAACTAAGTTATATTTTTATCTGAAAACCCTCTTAAGATTCTAGTATAACTTATGTGGTTGAAGGAAACGATTTTGATGAACTTAGCTACAACAGAATCATTTATTATGGAAAGTAGCAAAGTAATAATTGACTTACATAATATTTCTAGGATTTCAAAACTGAATGAATACTTTATACCTTTTTTTTAAAAAAAAGAAAATACAGTTTCCTAATTTTCTTTACAAAACATGTACTGTTAAACGTTTTTTTTTTTCTTAAATGTATTTATGTTGCATGTAAATGTTAAAATTTTAATATAAATAACTATGCAGCTAATGATTGTTTACTTATGGAACTTGTAAAAAATTATGAAAAATCAACTATACAAAGGTTTTTTCGATTTAAGAAAAATTTATTACTTGTAACCGCTTTGACATAAGATGGAATGCACCACTCTTTAAGCTACTTTACTGCACAAACCATTGTATTTTTCAAATGGTTTTGGATTTACCTACTGTATTAAAAAGTGTCGTGTAACTAAATATTGTTGACAGTCTTAAAAAAGTAGACAATTGATTACTTTTAAAACTAAATAAAATATTAACTTGTATTGCATTTCCCATCATATAAATATTACTTACTATATATATATATATATATTAATTACATTACACAATCTTTAATGCTTTAGAAAGTCTTTCACAACTGTGATGCAATTATAATGTATATGTCACCACAGCTGAAAATTCCATCTAGCACTTTTTAAGATCAAAAAGTCATTCAAGACTTTCAGAGATGTAAGAATATTTACTTCATTCATCTGGTTGATACACAGAACACATATAAAGCAACCTGAAAAACTAAAACTATTTAAAGTATTTATAAAACAAATAGTATATCAAAAACTGGTCCATTACTGGACAAAAAAAATAAATAAATCCTTATCCACTTTCCTCATCACGAATGAAATGTAACATATGGATGAATACCTGTATAGGCAAGGCAGATTTTCAAGGTCTATTCCTGTATAACAAACAGCACAAATATTATCAAAATGATGAATAATTTATTATTAAGAATTATTTACACATAAGTTAAAACATATTACTTACTTTAGTATATAG